>MU277757.1:0-100178 GCA_022385805.1 Pilatotrama ljubarskyi | reverse complement strand
TAGTAACCGAGCGTAGGGTTAGGTTTAGGGTCTATTTTCAACCCAACGATGGCACGATTGGCTCATAACCCTAGTTTCTGAAACACCCCAAAAACGAGAACATTGCCTTAGAACTGCCTGAGCTATGGCCTCGTCTATCCTCGTTTATGCCATAAAATCCTCGTTTATGCCTTATTTAGGCCATTGCTCCCCAACCGCTTGCTGCACAGCCACCCAAATAGGCTCATTGAAAAGCCCTCGTCGTCTAGTTTCTGAAACACTCCGTAAACGAGAACATTGCCTTAGAACTTTCTGAGCTGTGGCCTCGTTTATGGCTCGTAGCTGGAAAGATGCGCATCTTTCTCGGATTATATAGATAGGTGCATGTATTGCCCTCTCACCTGCAGACCTCTTGGGTGGTTTGTGTGCCACAATATCACACATTGGCGCCGCTGTTGCTAATGGTCCCTACTGAAGCGAAGTGGAATGTGACCCCTGGCGGACTACTGGGTCCAGTTGAATCTGACACTAGGGTATATTTCCAAGCAGTTTGAACCGCCCCACATGAGTGATACACTCGTGGCTTGTACACTTCCAACTTGCGCGAATTTTGGCGCCACACCCTGGCGCATCTGCTGATTACTGTAAGCGCCTAACGGTGTAAACCGCATTGCTTGAAATACTTACAGGACTGACTACAACGTCGACTACATTGAAGCTATTTCACATAAATCATTCTACATGAGTTACGATTGCTCCAGTCCGGGAGATCTCACTGGGAATAACCTATAAGTCTCCACTTACAACGGTCCACTACTGGTCCTCCATTGGCGTCTGCCCCAGTTCCGGATACGATGCCCGTATGCGTCATTTACAGCTGTAATACGACTACGGCGGTGCGGCGTACAATTTGACGCCCATCCACCCGGCCTCTGAGCCGTCCGGGGTGTATCGTACCGTGTGAATTATGCCGTCAGCGTATCCGTACGATGCGGAGCCCTACTCACCACTGGGCAGGCTGACACAATGTCTGGGTATTCCATGGGTTGGCGGTAAGGTGAACTCGCGTGCATGAAAAACTATCCTTTGACATGCCTATGGAATAGAAAGCTGCAAGATCTGTGCTTGTGCGGCGTCTGGTGGGTAGCTGCTGAGCTGACACGCTTGGCGTGCTGGAAAGCTGCTGCCGCGCGCTGGACCAGCCCGAAAATATGTTCATTTTACATGATGACATTCCCTCGGATTAAGAGCCTTCGCCTGGAGAGCTTCGCCGCGCTGGGGAGTGCCTGGACAGAGCTGTGTGATTTCGCGCTCAGACAAGTCGACGATTATGAGGCTCCCTAGAAACGGCCAGGCATCCCAGGGGTCCTGAGCAAGTCCCAGGGACCGCGTGTGCTTTGCTGATGACTTGTCCCCCGAGTCGCCGACAACG
Organism: Pilatotrama ljubarskyi; assembly: GCA_022385805.1. Classification (NCBI taxonomy): domain Eukaryota; kingdom Fungi; phylum Basidiomycota; class Agaricomycetes; order Polyporales; family Polyporaceae; genus Pilatotrama; species Pilatotrama ljubarskyi. The sequence continues at coordinate 98,767 of MU277757.1, read as the reverse complement.
GTGACATGTTCGGTCGCGCACTACAACAAAGGAGGCCGGGGGCGAGCTACGCTGGCGCGGCACGTCGTGTGGCAGGGTACGAGCGAGCGTGCGCAGATGTAGCACCGCATCCGCAAGTGCGCACGCGAATCCCGACGGGAGTGACGGCACATTGCGTGTCTGCAAAGAACGGCGCCGGAGATGCCGACGGGACCGATACCGGCGAGGGGGCGCGCTCAGATGCGCAGCTTGACGAGAGATGGGCGAGAGCTCCGGAAGACTCCGTGGCTGGCAAACGAGGGGGGCGCAGGTCTGGAACCATGAGTACGTACGACAACGTCTTCAAGGATGACCGGCGCTGAGGACGCGTCGGAGAATCGCGGGGCACTGCGGGTTGACATCAGCGGCGCGTGGTTGAGAGCGGGGTGCTGAGATGTGCGCAGGACGACGGGGTCCGGAGTTAGCACGAATAGGAGCGGAGAGAGGAATGATGGGTGAGGTGGATCGCCGGGGACGGTCGCGAGGGGGCCGGCGGTGGGGAAGGAGGGGGGAGATGGGACGCGCACTGCGGGTGTGAGGCGGGCAGAGGCGGAGGGTCGGGTGCGGCGGGATGGCGGAGATCGTCGGGGAACGGAGCTGGAGCTGGGACTGCGGGAGGTGAAGCAAAGGCTGATTAGCGGAGCAAGGGAGGAGGGAGCGTACCTGGGTTAGGGTTAGGAAGACTGAAAGCTGGCTGTCACGTTGTGCGAGTGTGTGGTAGCACGAGGGGACACGGGGACGGCTACTGCAGCGCAGAGCCCGGACCAGGTCCGAACGGTGTGCGCAGAGGCAGGGTCCAGCGAGCATTATTGTCGGCTACGTGCACAGAACGCGAGGGGCGAGGATGCGAGTGCAATCAGCGCGCGAAACGTGGGCAGTCGTCGATGGCCGAAGATCGCTCAGACCGCTCGTCCCCTCCCCGCCCTCCGAGCCCGCCCCCAGAGCGCCCTCCGCCGTCGTGCACGACGCAAACGCGGACGACGTCGACGTCGACGGCCGATGGGGACGAGGGAGGCGGGGCAGCCGGCGGGAGACGGGCGCCTAGATTGAGTCTGCCCTGAGCCTGATCTGCCGTTCCCGATCTGGCAGGTGCGTGCCGGGCGGGCGGGCGGGCGCTGGCTTTGGGAGCTTCTGCGAGTGTCCTCGTCCTGAAAACATATCGTCTCCTCCCGACTCTCTCGTTCCTCCCTCTCTTCGTCCCACTCCATGTCGCCCGCCGCTCGTCCCCGTCGCTCCTCGTAAACTCGCAATCTCTCTCGCTCTCTCTCGCCCGCCTCCCCGTCACCTGCGCTGCCCTGAACCTCCTCGCGTCCTACCCGACCAGCCATGCCCCACTCCCTCTCCTCCAGCCCGAACCACAGCCCAAACAACCACCTCCATCCCTCCCAGGCCGCCCACGACTCCCCCTCGCCGATTCACGACCTGCCAGACCTCCCCCCGCCGCTACCAAAGAAGAAACACGTCTGCCAGATATGCTCCCGCGCCTTCACCACCTCCGGCCATCTCTCTAGACACACCCGCATCCACACCGGCGAGCGCAACCACAAGTGTCCCTTCCCGGGCTGCGAGACAAGATGCTCCCGCCAGGACAACCTCCAGCAGCAGTCAGTACTTTTCTCCTCCCTCCATTCCCTATTGCCCCCGCCCTCCGGCATTTCCCCGTTGCCCTGTCATTTTGTCTGCCTAGCGCCTCTCCCTGCGGCGCGACCCTGCCCGCACGGAGACGCGCTACCCTACACTGTCCCCGTCCTCACAGACCGCTACTGCGATCCGTCAAGCTCACTATTGACCCTCCAGTTATCGCATCCACCTCTCCCCAGGCTCCCGCAGGAGCTCTGGCTCGGCCACCCGTGCTGCCATGAGCCGCGTCACGACCACAGACCGCCCGCGCTCCTCCCGCAGGCGCTCAAAGAATTCTCCCGCAGACCCCATCTCCCCCTCCCCTCCCCCGCCCGCTCCCTCTCCTCCCATCGAGCCCCCGCCGCTCACCTCCGCTTACCAGTCCTTGACCGCTCCCCCGCCGGCGCCCACCTCAGCCATTCCGGAGCCCCCGGACACGCCCCCGCCCCTCGCACCCGCCTATCCCACCCTACCGCCGCCGTCAGCGCCCGTCTATTCCCACCATTCCCTCCCCGCGCGCGGCCCCGATAGATCATCACGCCTCTCCCAACCTCCCGCCTCTTACCCATCCCTGCCGACTTCCTCGTACGCTTACGAGGACCAGTCGTACCCGTCTTCCCAGGACGGCCGCACTTCCTCGTCCTTTCCTCGGGCCGGCGACGATCCACGCTGGTCGTACCCCGCTCACCACCCGTCCTACCCCACCAGCGATTCGGACCGCTATTCCCCCGCGTCTCCCGTCCTCAATGCCCCCTACCCTGAGCCCGCGTCTCCGGTCGAAGCTTACCACACCACCACCCACCGCGGCAACTACCCCATCTCCCAGCAACAGAACACCGTCTCGTACTTTCCGAGCCACTATCAGCCGCGTCAGCCCAACAGCGCCCTCGCCGCCAGCCCCACCCCTCTCCTCCAATCCCAGCAGAGCTCTCACCGGCACTCGATCGCTCACATCTCCAACCCGATCCGCCAGCACTCCCCCACCTCGACAAATTCGGCGTCCCCCGTGGTCAGCCACCCGCCCACGCCAGGTTACGGTTACGGCACGTCTTCCGTGGGGAGCTACGCCGAATCGCCTCCCAGCTCCGTAAGCCCCGTCGCGTCGACGCCCCAGCTGCCGTCCGGCATGGTCGCCAGCTACAATTCGTACGAGTCCAACTCCCTCGCCTCGGCCGGGTACTCCCATCCTCCGCCGACGACACAGGCTCACCCGCAAGCCTACGATCGCACGCTGCCCAGCCTCTCCCCGGCCCACGCGCGCGACTCACAATCGCAGTCGATGCTCCATACGCACTTCAACTACGCCCAGACGCCGGCCTACTCCTCCGCCTCCTCCGCCGCTGCACGACGCGCCTCTCCGCCGCCCGTCCTCGCCCCCATCCAAGACTCACGCGTCGTCCGCCGCGATGCCGGCGCAACGAGCCAGAGCGTGCGCTACACGTCTACGCCGCAGGCTCAGGCGCAGCCGCCCATGCAGTCCCTCGCGAGCGTGAGTCGAAGCTCCGGGCACGCCTTCACCTACCCGCCGCCGCACGCGCATTCTCCATCGTACGCGCAGGCCTCTTCGTCCTATACAACTGCCGGATCGGGGTCAGCTTCTACCCTAGCGCAGGCGCACATGCACGACGGTGGGAACGTCCACGGCAGCAACTCCTCGGCCTACTACTACCAGCAGCACCAGCACCAGCAGCACGCCGTGGCGCCGCAGCCGCACGGACATACCCACGGGCACGAACACGGGCACGAACACCGGGAGCCGTCCCCGGATTCCGTGGAGGCGGCCGCGGAGCAGCAGCAGTACCTCGAGCTGCATCAGCCGCAGCCGCAGCGCATCATGGCGAGCCACGCGAGCCACCAGTATATCCAAACGGGCGCGGTCCTCGGCGGTGGGCAGGCACATTCGCACTCGCACGCAGGTCATGCGACGTGGCGCGGTACGGCGGACGACTACCGCGGGCGCGGCGGGCTCGTCCAGTGAGCGTGGGCGTTGCTGTTGGGGCCCGCCCGTCGCGCCGGGCGCGGCTCTGGCCTCATCAGGGGTTGTGGGCGTCGCGAGGTGCCTGCGCGCGGTGCTCTTCTCGAGTCCTTCATGCTGGGGTTTCCCATCGGTTCCTATTCTATTTTTTGCGAGTCTTCGATGTTTCCTCCGCTGTTAGCTTGCTCCGTTTGATGCACATGCTCCTCGCCGCTATCTGCTGTCCGCGCATCGCAAATAGTACTCTACCGCAGTATTGTCTACTTACAGATCCCCTATCGCATATCGCCGCTCTCCTTACGGTACCATACTACCGTCTCGCACGCCATGCTCCGGATTCGAGGGGCTGGGTGCCCGCCGCGGCAGGATATTTATTCCCGTTCATTGTACACAAGCCTCTCGCACATAGCCGTACACCGTCGCACATATTACCTACTAGCTCCGTTCGCCTCGCATATCATAGTCAGCTCCGTCGTAGTATAGGATCTAGCCTGCATCTTGCGTACATACCACTTGTCGTATTGTTCCGTCCCGTCTCGCCTCTGCTGCCGCTGTCGCTCGGATGTATATAGCCTGCATCTGCATTCGCGTGTTGTTTGTTGTGTGTGCTTCTTGGAAGAGCCGACTAATAGACCCGGGCACATGTGCCTGTCTGCACCCTGCCATTATGTGCTCGGCGCGCGTGAGAGGCCAGCGGGCGAACTTGGAGAGTTGCCTTTTTTGGGATGCGGTGGCTCATCTAAGCGGAAATTTGAGAAAGCGCGCGCCACCGCCAATCGATTCGCTCATCCTCCTCGCCCTCGCCCTCGTCCTCTTCCTCCTCGTCCTCGACGTCCTCCACATCCCCCGCATCCTCCAGCACATCCCCGAAGCACACCATGGCACCCTCCGCGTCCAAGCAGAAGCGTCTCGCCGAAAAGGCCGCAAAGCAGGCCGCCAAGGGCAAGGGCACCGACGCCTCCACCACCACCGGCACCTCCACCCCCTCCGGCTCCGTCAACGGCTCGACCAACACCCCGCTCACCAGCGTCTCCGCCGCGACCAGCCAGGAGGACCTCTCCGCGATGGCCAAGCTCCAAATTGCCACCGACCGGTGAGTGTGTTGTTTGATGCCTACTCTGCGCGTGTGCAGAACGCTCACATCGCGCGACCCTGCAGGAGTGCGGCCGGTGTGCTCGTGTCCGATCCAAAGGGCCGGGACATCAAGATCGACTCGTACACTCTCTCCTTCCACGGCCGGTTATTGATCGAGGGCGCGGAAGTCTCGCTCAACTACGGCCAGCGATATGGTCTTCTCGGCGAGAACGGTTCCGGCAAGGTGCGTTCGCCCGACGCTCCGCACACGAATCCTGTACTTACTCAGCATCGCAGTCGACATTCCTGCAATCGATCGCGGAGCGCGACATTCCCATCCCCGAGCACATCGATATCTACCTCGTCCGCGGCGAGGCCGAGCCCTCAGAGGTGAACGCCATCGACTACATCGTCGCCTCCGCAAGAGAAAAGGTCGCCAAGCTCGAGCAGCGCATCGAGGACCTCTCCGTCGCAGATGACATCGACGAGGTCGCGCTCGACCACCTCTATGAGGAGCTCGAGGAGATGGACCCGTCCACCTTCGAGGCAAAGGCGGGCTCCATCCTCCATGGTCTCGGTTTCTCCCAACAGATGATGCGTAAGCCCACGAAGGACATGTCCGGTGGTTGGCGGATGCGTGTCGCGCTTGCCCGCGCGCTCTTCGTCAAGCCCCACCTGCTGCTTCTCGACGAGCCAACGAACCATTTGGATCTCGAGGCCGTCGTCTGGTTGGAGGCCTACCTTTCCATGTACAACCACATCCTCGTCATCACCTCGCACTCGCAGGACTTCATGGACAGCGTCTGCACGAACATCATGGACCTCACGCCCAAGAAGAAGCTCGTCTACTACGGTGGTAACTACTCGACCTACGTCCGCACAAAGACCGAGAACGAGATCAACCAGATGAAGGCGTACCACAAGCAGCAGGAGGAAATCGCCCACATCAAGAAGTGCGTCCTTCCCTTCGCACACCCTCTCATTTTCGCGGTGCTCACCTTCTCGTTCCCAGGTTCATCGCTTCGGCCGGTACCTACGCCAACCTCGTGAAGCAGGCCAAGTCGAAGCAAAAGATCATCGACAAGATGGAGGCCGCCGGCCTCATCGAGAAGATCGAGCAGCCCAAGCCGCTTCGCTTCAACTTCGAGGACGTCGCGAAGCTCCCGCCGCCTATTCTCGCCTTCAACGACGTCGCCTTCTCCTACTCAGGGAAGAAGGAAGACTACCTCTACCAAAACCTCTCCTTTGGTATCGAGTACGTCGCTTCCTCGATTCTCTCTTTCTGCCAAATACTGACTCTGTTGCCAGCATGGACTCGCGTATCGCCATCGTCGGCCAGAACGGTACTGGCAAGTCGACGCTGCTCAACCTCATCATGGGGTCGCTCCAGCCATGCGAAGGCACCATCTCGCGCCATGTCGGCCTCAAGCTCGCCAAGTACTCGCAGCACTCCGCCGACCAGCTCCCCTACGACAAGTCGCCGATCGAGCACCTCCAGTCCCTTTACTCCCAGAAGTATCCCGATAAGGATATCCAGGCGTGGCGCGCGCAGCTCGGCCGCTTCGGTCTCACCGGTGCGCACCAGACCTCGCCCATCAAGCAGCTCTCGGACGGTCTCCGGAACCGCGTCGTGTTCGCGCAGCTGGCGATGGAGCACCCACACATCCTCTTGCTCGATGAGCCGACTAACCACTTGGACATGGCCTCCATTGATGCGCTCGCACGGGCGATCAAGGAGTACGCCGGTGGTGTCGTCATCGTCTCGCACGACTTCCGTAAGTTTCGCGAGCCTTCTGCGACGGGTGCACCTGCTGACACATGCATCTACAGGTCTCATCTCGCAAGTCGCCGAGGAGCTGTGGGAGGTCAAGGATCGCAAGATCAAGAACTTGACCAAGGAGGACATCACGATCGTCGACTACAAGAACCTCCTCGTCAAGAACAGTACGTGTGATATACTGTTCCGCTCTCCTGAAGATGCTAATCACCGCCTTAGGTTACAACGCGCTCGAGAAGGCGAAGCTGTTCAGCAAGACGACTGGCAAGACGAAGGCGGCAGTATAAGCGCCTGTGGCCGCCCGCCCGCCCGCTCACTGTCTGTGCTTGTGACGACCGTTGTACGCTCACGTTCCGCATCCCGCACGAACCCTCTGTAGCAGCAGTCCGCATCGTTTGTTTTCGTAGTAGCACTAGTAGCATCGTGTATGCGTCGCGAGACGTCTGTAGAAGATCCTCACACACAACCACATCGTTACGATAGCACATCATGTCCGTTGTATTCCAGCGCAATCGCATCTAGAGCGTCCTTCTTTCGATACCCAACTCGCGAGTCGTTCCTCCTTAGATGTTCGTTGAGCCAGGATGCCGACACAACTCCGTCTGTAGGCCGGATATGCCGGGGCGCTATATCGATACGCAAACTGCTGTCACTCTACAACCCATCTCGGGAAGCTGAGGGCATGCGCAAGGAGTCCACAGGTCTGCGAGTATCCTGCTCGAGTGAATTCAGTCATCGATACTCGACAGCGAGCCGCGCCCATGTCCGTGCCCCCTATCTGCGCAGAGGGCGGTGATGGCACCGGCGAGGAGCTCGGTTTCTCTACTACTTACTTCCGAGTCCATGCCAACGCCAGGTGAGCGATGCTCCTTCCCCGGCGCCGGCTCCTTTTTTCTTACAGAACACGTTTCAGTCCACGGCACCTCGAGTAAGTCCGGGGGCGCAGGACAACCATTCCGTTCCGGAGACGCGCCGGCTGCTCTGGGTGAACCTGAACTTGGAGCCTGAGTCCGTTGCGTCGCCCGATACGCCATCCGGATCCAGCTCACCACCCGTCCACTACCTACTCGGGGATTCACAACGCGAAACCGTTAGGAGTTGATTACGGGCCAACCTCTACCATCGCTCGAGGACGCTCTCGCGTCTGGGTTGCTTCCACTACGCCGATTGCCACTCCGTTTACCGTCATATTCTGGATGCCGAGACACAAGCTGTCAACAGGATCGCTGCTGGGCTCGAGCAGCCTGCCAATTCTCAATTGTCCGACGCTAAGCTCGATCTCGTCGGCGCCCGTACTCTCGGCTCCCTCCTCCTTGACCCGCTTTTAGGTATCGCCCGTGCCGACATCGTCTCGCAGCTCTCGTCATGCAATGCCATCGAGGACGTATACCAGCTCGTGCGATTTTATGCTATGCTCATGTTGAACTTACGTGGGTGTCGAGTGTTTCCCGCCCTGGACGCTTTCACATTCGGAGTCCGCCAATGTCTAACAATCCATTCTGCGCAGCCAAAAGCCACGAAACCCCTTACTACTACACAGATTACGATGGTCCATCTCAATCCTCGATAGATCACGTCCGGGAGTGCTACAAGTCGCTCCTGCAAGGTCGTCCGCAAGATTACTTGACCGCTCGGAGACAGGTATTCATAGCTCTTGCTCTCAACCCTGTTCAAGCTCACTGTGTGCATCCCACAAAGGCTCTCGTTCGCGACGGTTTCCGCTGCATGCTGTCCGGCATGCTGGACATCACTCACCGAGCCGCTGTCCGGACTTGTGACTCCGAGCCAACGGACCTCTTACGATGTTGCTACATCCTCCCTCCAGTTGAGGCTGTTGGTCACTCCGATGTCGCAGGCGACCCTCGCGAGGTGGGTATCGAGCGCGTTAAATCCTACTGCTGTTCTGATTATATGCAGGAACACCTCACCAACGCGTGGACTATGCTAGAGCGGTTTGGTTTCCCGCACATCAAGGAGCAGCTCTGTGGAGCCAACGTCCATCCGCTCGAGAACGTGATGACCCTCGGGCCGCGTGATGCAACACCAATTCGAGAAGATGAAGGTGTGGCTGGAGGAGGTCCCTGGTCACGTACGATACTTAAACTCGTCTCCACATCGCTACGCTGACACGAGCGACGTCGCAGGCACACCTCCACAACATCAAGCTGGCACCTACGCTAACCTACGCGAACCTCAGATTGAAGCCAGACGCACAGGTTCAATTCGTTGCACGTGAGGATCTGCCGCTCCCGAATCCCGAGTATCTTCGCATCCGCGCAACGTGTTGTCGCATCGCGCACATATCGGGCGCTGCGCAGTACGCAGATGAGGTCCTACGGGATATGGAGGACATCAGCGTTCTCGCGCAGGATGGTAGTCATGCGCACGTCGTCATGTTTACGTTGGAGAAGCTGCAGTCTCTCCACCGAGCATAGACAACGTCGCTCGGACGATACGCACGCTCGCTGACTGGGCATACTCTAGTAATAATATAATCTAGGTGTGAAATACGAGCTTGCGTCGCTATACGGAATCGGCAAAAGAGATCCTCAGGCAGAACCACGTCCCTGCGTAGGACGGCACGTATGTTGGCTCGGCGGCTTCGAGCGGGCGCACTTCGGGGCGCTGCGTGGCCAGGTCTGCCGCGAGGGCTTCATGTGTCTCGACGCAATCGCGCCTAGAGCGTCTTTCCTTGTGATACCTGTTCGCCGCGAAACGTGAGACGCAGCTAGGGAATGACCAAGTCACAGCATTAGGGCTACATCCATAGAATACACAACGACGACCGGGACCTGCAAAAGGAAATTGGCAAAGCCGGAGCCGTCCTGCTACAAGAAGTAATCTGCGGGCGGTCGTTTTGCGGGTATTGAACGAACGTCCTGGTGCGAACACGGGTACATCAGCCTATGCGCGTTGGCGTTGCAATCGGACCGAAACAGACTGACCGAGGGCGCATGCGAAAATACCTTGTATTCCTGCGCCAAATGCTCGTCCAGCTCGAGTATAGACGCGACGTTGCCGCACCTGCATTTATCAAGGAACCAGAGCATGAGCGGCGCCGCGCGATGACAGCAGATCCGCCATAAACGGGATACAGACCGGTAGCAATAGTTGGGCGCGCTCCAGACGGTGACGATGGTCTTGTCGAACATGAGCTTGTAGCCCTCCATCGCGAGCTGATGGGCGCGGGCGATGAGGTCGATGCCGTTGTGGTGTGCGAACACTTTGGTGATGTCGGCGCCGAACAGGTAGCCTGCTCCACGCGGCGACAAGCCCCAGCCGGTGATATCTGCGTATAGACCCTGAATTTGAAGACCGACTGAGGGAAAGAGAAGACGGTGAAGCGTACCGTCAGGGTCGGACCAGAGGAGATCGCACATGGCGCCGTCGTGGGGGACTTCTTGTTTCCTATCAATGGTCCGTATCTGTCGGCACCGTGAGCGTTGTCACAGAAGGACGCGCAGGGGATGGTGGCAGGTCGGGCGGCTCACCTGGTCGATGCCCTGGAGACTTGGGCTGAGGCCACCGTGTACGCAGAAGACGCGCCCGTCGACGATGGCGCCGAGTGCGAGATAGTCGAAGACCTCGCAACACCATCGCCAGACGTTACTGCTCCCGTACTTGCGCTGGCACTCGTCATAGAAGCCGTAGACCTGGGTGATCTGACGGGATTCGTGGTTGCCGCGGATGAGGGTCATGCGTTCGGGGTATCGGACCTTGAGTGCGAGGAGGAGGAGGAACGTTTCTACGCTGTAGAAGCCGCGGTCGACGAAGTCGCCTGGACGCGAAGAGATTGGCCTAGGAACGGGCGCGGGTGAGGTGCGAACGCACCCATGAAGAGGTAGTTTGTTTCAGGACAGGGCCCGCCGACCTTGAAGAGCTCCATCATGTCCCAGAACTGGCCGTGTATGTCGCCGCATATCTCGCAACCTGTGTCATCCCCCGTCTTCGTCCTGGCACACGAAGCGTAGGGTCGCACTTACTGTTACGGGCGAGTCCACGACCTGCACGTTCGCCTCCTCGATGAGGATCTCGCGTGCTTTTATGCAGAGTCGCTTGACCTGCTCTTCGGAGATGGGCTCGCAGCGCAGGAGCTGTTCAATCTGTCTGCCGCGTGCGGGAGCTGAATGGGAGGCGCGAAGGCGGAACGAAGACGAGCACGAACTTGTCCAGATCACTCGGCATGTGCAGACCAGGTCGTCTAGAGCAGTATGACAGGATCAGTCTTGCACTCCGTCGCAGGAGGTCGAGTGCGAGGTGAGAGACGGAGGAGAGTCGCAGGCTGACGCCAGGCGCCCATGCACTGCGGCCGTCCGACTTTCTCGCAGAAACACTTCATTTCCGCAGCTTGCTCACGCGAATATCTCCGCACTTTATTCATTGGGGCCACAACGTCTCACGACGTGCTACATCAGAACAGAAATCCATCATACAGGGCACGTTCAAGCACAGAACGGGAGGGAAAGCTCGTCTAGCGCACTCTTCACTTTACAAGCATTGGGAATAGCTGTCATTCGGGGCTCAATCAGCGAGCAAGCCCTATTCAACCGCTGCAACACTCACTAGGGGTTGAGAACGGTGCAGGTCGTGCCCGCTACGCACGTGGTGCTGCCGGTCCACTACAGACACGGTGAGTACAGGCTCGGACGGCGATCAGCCAATCATAATACTACGCACTCCTTGTCCGCCACACTGCAGAGCTCATCAGACATAGGCCCTCTAGGTCGTGATCCACTTCGCTCACCTGTCCGTACTTGGCGACGACAGACCCAGTCGGCGTCGAGGTCGGCGCTGTCGTCGTCGTCGGCTGAGACGGCGGAACCGTCACAGCCGTCCCACTGTTGTAGACGGCGAGGCGGTTGGCCGCTCCACAGAATTCTGGACGCGACAGTTTGCTTCAGCACTAGAAATTCTCTCCTGACATCAACCGAACGTACCTCCGCCGTTGCCCTTGCACGCGATGTTGCACGCGTAGTTGGACGAGACCTTGCTCGTATCGAATGTGTTACCGCACGAGCATGTGTTACCGTTCTTCAGACCCGCGAAGCGCAGGCCCTTGCTCTTGCAGGTGCTGAGGCACGACTCGATCGTCATGGTGTCGCTGCTGGTCGTCCCACCCGTAAGAAGCGACTGCCCCGCAGGCTCCGCTGCGCACCCCACCGGTTGCCAGCCGTCTATGTCGGTCTTGAACCAGCTCACCTTGTTGGCGGGGAGCGTGGTCGTGGCCGCGCCGCATCCAGTGACTGGCGTCGCGCGAGCAGGTCCGGGCTGAACAGGGTTGCAGCCGGGGAGCTCCTTGATCCCTGCAGCATTTGATAGTTAGCGCTGACTCAGCATGCGATAGACGAGGAGCATGCTCACATCCGTCGAAGACTTCCTCGACGCGCGGCGGAATTGCGCAATCGTTCATATCCTGCTCCGAACGAGAGTGGAGGACCGAGCAGGAAGAGACCTGCCCTCCGTAGTCCGTGCATTGATCCATGGCCTTCTGGAGGACGTCCTCGGGCCACCCCATCATGTAGTCGGCATGGTATCCGTAACCGGTCCTGACGTAGTAACGCAAACGATGAGCCCATGCCCCATACCAGGAAGAGGCCACACTCACGGGTCACCCATGCTCCATACGAAAGGTTGCTTGCCGTTCTGCCAGCCGCTATTGAAGGCGGAGGTATCCCAATAAGTCTCGAGATAGAGGAGTGGGAGTTGTACGGGGTGAGTCGACGGGCAGCCATGACCGAAGTCGCCAAAGCTCGCGTTGACCGCGTAGCGGACATGATCCTGTGTCACACGGTCAGCTATCAGCGACAACGTCGACCTGTTCAGACTGACCTTGTGATTGGGCGTGTCGAGGTTCTTGCCATCCCAGCAGCTATATGACGAAGATCAGCGTCAAGCTGCTCTCAAAGATAAATGACGTACGTCGGGAAGTTGATCTGGCTACGGATACCACCGGGGCATGGAGTCGTCGGAAGCCCGTGGGTATCAGGACCGTTTCCCGAAGCGTCGTTCGACTGCAGGCAGCGGAAGGTGATCGAGCGTGAGTCGTCGATGGTCGGGTCGTAGGAGCGGAGCCAGGGGTCGCCAGCGATCATCCGGAAACCCTTCACACATTTTCAGACAACGCGACCAGCGAGACATACGTGGTCGCTTACCTTCGGGAATGCCTTGAGCTGGCCACCGGTCTGGATGTAGTACACGACCATACCGGCGTTCGGGCTGCCAGTCAAGGGGCCAGGCGCCTGCGGAACCTGTCGCGCAGACACGATCAGTCAGGGTACACCCAGAACGTACGACAGAGTTCTTACTCGGATGAAACTACCGTTGGTTGGAGACTGGTAGTACAACGTCGGAGTCCAATAGTTCGACTTGTTCTCGACAATCGAGCACGAGCTACAAGTCGAAGCCGCCTGCAGATCCAGACCGCTCGGCATGTTGAAGTCGAAGCTGTAGCGGACGTCAGGTATCTGTGGGCGAGGGAATTGTGAGCCACGTACCTGTTCTGCTCGCAAACGAGTCCCTCGCATCAGTCGCCCGCTGAAGCTAGAAGGCAAGGTAACATACCCCGCCAATGACCTCCATAAACCGTCAGAATGTGGATTAAATGCGAGCAATATGAACCACATACCTGATGAAGGTGCTGTCCGACATCGTTCGGGTTGATGAGACTGCAGAGCAATGTGCGCTTCAGCATGGCGTATGCAGCGGCCGGACGGAGGGAGGGGAAGTCTCACGGATCCGAACGCACGACCGTCAGCTGAGCGCATGGAAATCGAAGAAGCGCATTGGAGAGCTGGGCAGATGCCAGTACAAAGGCGAAGAGTGTCGACCACATCCTGGGCGAACTTCAGAGCTCGAGGGGGATGAGTGTAGGGAAACATTACCGTCTTTTATACACCGTCCGGAGCCCGTGGTCCTCGAGTCCGAAGCAGGTGCTAGAAAATAAGCAAAGAGGCTCTTGATGAACCTCGGATTGCGATGCGCGGCCTGACGCGAACATCTGACTTGAAAAATCTCCGTGAGCTGGTATTCAGTTGTCTCGACAAGTGCCGGAAATCTTCTCTCAATCCCATGGACCCATAAAGACCGCATCCGACTTTGGAAGCGATTCTCCTCTGCGGACCGTCCGGGGCCGCGATCTCGAGGCTCGCGAAAGGACGCAAAGCAAGCCGGATAATCTATAACTGCTGCTTTTCCGGAATTTTACCCGAGGAAAGAGACGTTGGTTCGCCAAGTCGAAGCTAGAAGCTCGCTCCCTTGACTTTGAGGCGGTGCGTCCACCTGGTGACCAATCCTCTGACATCAGCATAGTGATCCGCTTCGAGTCTTCAATACAGTACCATAAAGGAGGTTGCAGCGGTAGATGTGAGGTATTTCCGCGCTGCTGTCCTCGAGTGCGGATGGGCTAGACCCGAGAACGACCAAGAGCCACGTGGAAATCAATGGCACGACGAGAAGTTCGGAAGGCCGATATTCGTACAACAACGCCTGGATCTTGTCCGGAGTCTTGCTGGATCAAGGTGAGTATGATAGACCGCTGATGCATCAGAGACGATGGTTTTACGCACCGTACGCCGTTTGGCTGAGGGTGCTTCAAAGTTCATAAGGGGCCCCTGTGAGCGTGACACCGCTTCCCGAGCCCGAATGTTTCATCTGCACGGCGACAGGCCGCCACAAGAACATCCGATTTCCGACAAGAGTGTTACTCTCCACCGCCTGCGAACGCAGTCCGTAAAGGATGCATGCTTTAAGCCCGTTGTGGGCGAATTATCCGGGCATACGGAGAATCTGACGAGCGTGAGCCCCGCTGCTACATAGCAGAACGACGGCCCGCCTGCCGTGGTAATCATGAACACAACGCTGAGCTCCTCTGATCGGCCATGGTCATACCTTGGAAAACGGCACCCTGCGGAAAAACAGGACGGATCGCCGTGCTCGCGAGCATTGAGCCAGTCATCCCGGGAGTGAGAGAAGCCCAGTATCATTGGGAACTCGTGGCGTATGCACGAACCTCCCTCCATCGTCCTGAGAGACACCTGTAGGGTGAAAGCGAGAGCCACCATACATGAGTGGTCGCATGCAAGATGTCTCGCTGTGTCTGGGAAGCTTAATTTGGCATATGTACTGAACGGCCGCAGTGATTATCGGCCGCGACCGGTCAATACTTAGCGGCGCATGTCCCAAATCGAGACTTCATCTGTCGTCGCTCGGGTGGCTGGGTCCGGCTTCTTAATGAACGCGGTATATGCACTCGACGGTGCAATGAAGGTGATCCTTGAGCGGGACGTCCATAAGCAGCGGAACAGCATGGCAATGGAAGAGGCTCCAAAGTGCAGCAGTCGACGTCCATGCAAGGTATACGTATCAAAGCGGATGCGTACCGCAGCATTGAAGAATGTGGAGAGTCCGGTATACACGTACATGTACGAGGGCCTTGGCCTCTCCCAGAGTTCAGTCCCTGTGATCGTGCCAATGGCGTCGATCGGCATCCCAATACAATCTGCAGGACGTGTTGCGTGATATGGCATATTTGAAAATGACGAAGGAACCGCCTACGGTGGCAAATCGAGAACGCGTGGCGGCGCTGTAGCAGGCGCAGACGAGCCCGGTCGAGCCGCTACGAGGGGTGCATTGATCCCAGACCCGACGTTTATGGGCACGACCATCTTCACGTCGTTACCAACGCCGGGGAACGGGACCTTCAGCGCGAGATGATACTGTAATACCTACGTCCCAGCACGCACTCGCCGATGAACCAACTGAGACGTACCCCGCACACAATGATATCATCGAGCACGAACGTCGGCGGACAGCTTAGTTGGAACGTCCCACGAAACGTCGCGCTCTGCACCCAGACCCCCTTCGCGTCGGGGTTCTGTACTAAGCCGTCGTTTGAGTCGGAGCCCTCGCCCTCCACCCAGATCCATTCCTTCTCGGCGACGTCCATGTCCGCCGTGACACCGGGGGCGAGGGTAAAGACGTTGAAGTCGGTAGAGGGCGTGTTGGTGTACCACTGCGCGCGCAGGAAGAGGTCCTGCACAAGCTTGAATTCGAGCATGCTGTACGAAGACGGCGGCGGGGGGAAGATGGGCTTGTCTGGCGGGTGCGCGTCGGCTTTCGCGCGGGTGATAGGCGGAGAAGTGGTGTCGATCCTGATCATGAACGGAATGGGGACGAAAAGTGGTAGCGGAGACATGTTGGGGATGGACCACTGAGGGAAAGTTAATCATTGTCTCGTGCAACTGTCGATCGTACCGTGTGAAAAACGTACCTGGACGTTGACCGTCGCGTAGTCGCCCCACATCCCGCGTCTCATCTTCTTTTCCTTCGCTTCCGTTCTCCAAGGTGGCTCTGCCCCAGTGACTGCCAGAGCGGCGAGCTGTTCTCTCACGTTGGCGCCGACATCGTCCCTCTGTACTACCGCCAAGGGCTGTTGGATGCGCCGGTTGGATTTGAAGGCACCGGGCCGTACGCCGACAGCGGTGAGCGAGTAGATCACTGATGCTGTGGCCGGCCGAGCACTATAGTAGAAAGAAGGCGGAAGTCCCGGGGGTAGTTGGAGGCGGAATGGGAGGCGTATGATGTCTGAACCTGGCGGGGGATAGACAGTTCCACGTGCCCAAACGGAGGCGTCGTCGCGGACGAGGTAGATGCAATTCATCCTAGTGCTGTTATTGCGTGACATCTCTCTTGAATGGGAGCATGAGTGTAAGCGAAGTTGGAGGAATGGCCAGCAGCGTGGGACGTACGTCTTCGCGGAGCCTCTGAGCTTGACGTGCACCTCCTGTATGTTGTCGCGTTGTAGGCCGCGGAAGTCGAGCTCCAGTTCACCTTCTACTGGGCAGCCGGAAACAAACAGGACTGCGGGAAGACGTATGGAGATGACAGGGCGAGAGGTAGGCATGTCTTAACGAAGACAAGTGTACTCGAGTAGTCAATCGGCGGCGTGAGGGATGTAGGAGAAGCCTACGGCAACAGAGAATAGACCGCGGACTCCTCAAGGGCGGATGGCTCAAGCAATATATATATCTATATAGTCCCTACAGCAGATGCTTCTGCAGACGGTGGAAAGCAGGAGGGCAGTGCTGAGGGAGCTCCACCAGCCTGCTCGACAATCAAGCTGCAGTTTGCAGACAGGCTTCTTGTATAATCAACAGTCTTCTTCGCCTTACCCTCTAAGTAGATGCCAGGTCCTCAGTAAGCTCCGCAAAAACCAGCCGACGAGTGTGAGCAGATATCCAAGAAAGCATAAGTGCCCGTAAGATTGCGAGTCGAGAGAGAGACGGCCGCGGATGAGAGTTGGCGCCCGTGGTCGCAGATGGCGGTGCGTGCTCAGCCCAGTTCGGCAGGCGTACAGGAATGGCCGGCCACATGCATGATCCCAGTCGCTGCGATCCCTTTCACGCAGCAGTGACCGCCACGAGTTGCCACCGCTTCACTCGAGTACATGTGCAGTCCGACATGTCGTGTGACACTGCACTCCACTCGTCCCGAGAACTCATGCGCAACTTCACCAACACTTCAATCGAAGGCTCACCGTTGTCTCAGTACAGCCAAGTTACAATTCCGCATCAGTATCCCGGACAATGCAACCAAGTAGATACGAAGATAGCGATATAAGGTCGCTTACAGGCGTCAGATTCTCGGTAATCAGTACTGATTTACCACATCCTTCGCCACCGCGAAGTGGCGCAGTACATGCTCGCACAGGGAGAAGGACACGCGCCCGTGCCCAAACTCTCGCACCGTTGAAAGACTCTTGGACTGCTATCTTGCGATGAGCATGCCTTGTATCGAAGATCAGTCCTTGTGATCATCCCATGCGCGATCATCGGCGTCCCAATATGTTCTGCAAGTTGTATGAGAGGATGTAGCCGGACGCAAAAGAGGAACCGCCCACGGTGGCAAATCCAGGACGCGTGGCGCCGTGGCAGGCGCAGACGAACCCGGCTGGTCTTTGATGATAGGTGTATTGATTCCAGACCCGACCACGACGGGCCTGGTCATCTTCACGTCGTTCCCAAGCCCAGGAAACGGCACCTTGAGCGAAAGAAGATACTGCAAAATCTGTGTCCCAATAGGCCCCGACGAATGGCTCGACAAGACGTACCTCGCATTTAATATACTTGCCGAGCACAAAAGTTGGCGGACAGCTCAGTCGGAACGTCCCATGGAACGTCGTGCGCTGCACCCACACCCCCTTCGCGTCAGGATTCTGTTTATTGTCATCGGCGTCTTCGAGCCAACGCCATTCGTTCTCGGCTATGTCGGTGTCCACTACGACACTGCCGGAGCCGCTGGTAAACACATGGACGTCGGCGGTGGGATTCACGGTGGACGATCGCGCATGTATGAGGAGCTTCTCCCTCAGCTTGAAATCGAGCATGCTGTACGCGCACGGTGGTGGAGGAAAGATAGGCTTGTCTGGCGGGTGCGCGTCGGCTTTCGCACGAGTGAGAGGTGCGGAGATGGTATCAATTTTGATGACGAAGGGAATGGGCACGAAAAGTGGTAGCGGAGACATCTTCGGGATCGAAAACTGAGGAGGAGTTGGTCCAGTATATGGTCTGTGCAAGTACTGGTAGAAGACGTACCTGAACGTCGACAGTGGCGTAGTCGCCCCATAGCCCTCGTCTGATCCTCTCCGCTTTCCGTATCGTTCCCCACTGCGGCTCTGCCCCAGCGGTGGCCAAAGTGACCAGTTGCTGTCTCACGTTGGCACCGACGTCATCCTTCTGTACCACCGCCAACGGCCGTCGGATGCGACGATTGGACTGGAAAGTACCTGGTCGAACGCCGACTACGGTGAGCGAGTACATGACTGATGCCTTGCGCCCCGCGGAATACTGGAAGGAAGGAGGGAGTTCGGGGGGAAGTTGGAGCTTGAACGGAACGCGCAGGACGTCCGAGTCGGGCGGGGGATACGCCGTCCCGCGTGTCCAGAGGGAAGCGTCAACGCGGACAAGCTGGATTTCCTTCTTGCTGACGCTCTTGTCGTGTTTTATCTCTCTTGAGCGACATCCCGAATATGAGCGAGGTTTAGTGACGGTGAAACAGTGGACGTACGTCTTAGCAAGGCCTCTGAGCTCCACATGCACTTCCTGTATGTTGTCTTGCTGTAGCGCGCGGAAGTCAAGCACCACTTCGCCTTCCACTGCGTAGCCGGACACGAACAGTATTGCAGGTAGATCAATAGAGATAGCAGGGCGTGAGCCAGACATGTTGCAAATGAATGTCGATTGAGTCCTTCGGCGAATCCAGGGATGTAGGAGCCTCCAGCGGGATGAAATTTCAGGAAGTAACGCAGCTTCCACAAATATATAGCTTCCCCAGACTCCGAGATGTCGGAAGCCAGGGTAATAGGCTGTGCTGAGGCGACTCCACCAATAGATCGACCATCAGGCAGCATCGCGTCCAGACGGGGTTCTAACTTCTCAGTACCCATCGGCATCGCTCTGCAGACGCTCAGCGAGCGCAATGCTAAATCACAGTCCGTTCGCATCAGTTCCCTGCAGTTGTGTCATACAACATGAGCCAGATACGCGAAAAAGGAGAGGAGACTGAGGAGAACTGGGAGAGAGACAGCAATCTCGAGCGGCCAAGCCAGAATATTTAAAAGCCGGCGTCCGCCGTGCGTTGATCAGCAGATAGCTGTGCATGCGCAGCCCAAACGGGCAGGTCTACTGAACGGCCCCCTGATCTCTCTTACCGCTGCGATCTGCTCACGCTCACGGTGGTTACGACTAGGGACCGTTACCGGTCCGACGGCGCAGTATCATTATTCTAGACGTGGGGTGCTACATGCGCTGGGTATAGCGCATAACCCACGCCAGTCGTTCACTCGTCACGGCGAAATCTCCTGTTTACATCACGGTCGGGGTAGCCGTGTTACTACCGTTGTCGCGATACAGAAGTTGTCAAACCCATGGTAGGTATAAAAGGCATAAGCTCCTAACCTTTTAAACAAAGTACATGAAGTCAGTCCTTGTGGTCGTCCCATTGGCGGTCACTCGCATCCCAGTACGCTCTGCAAGCCGCAACGTGTGAGGGCATGGCGCAGCATAACCGCGAAGACACTCACGGTGGCAGCTCAAGGAAGCCGGGTGCGTTAGCAAGAGTAGACGAGCCCAGCTTATTAATCCCAGATGTGACCATGATGGGCATCGTCAACTTGACGTCGTTCCCAATACCGGGGAACGGGACCTTCAGCGAGAGGTAATACTGCAACATCTGCGTTCCTATGTGTGCTTAGAGACAATCTAGTAAGACGTACCTCGCATTTGATAGTATCAAGAGCGAAAGTGGGCGGACAATCCAGCACAAACGTCCCGCGAAATGTCGCGTGCTGTATCCAGACTCCCTTAGGACCAGGACTCTTCTCCTTCTCGCTGCTGCTCTCAAGCGAGAGCCATTCCTTCTCAGCTATGTCCGCTTCCACGGTAACACCGCGCCCGGGGGTCAACGCGTAGACGTCCCCGGAAGGTTTCTCGGTGTACGACCGCGCGCGCAAGAAGACCAGCCTCCTGAGCTTGAAGTCGAGCATCTCGTATGCACACGGCGCAGGGGGGAAGATGGGCTTATCCGGCGGATGCGCGTCGGCTTTAGCACGTGTGAGAGGCGTAGTGGTCGTCTTGATCTGAATGACGAACGGAATGGGTACGAAGGGTGGCAGCGGATGGATCATGGGGATCGAACACTGAAGACGGACACGGTCATCAGCTGGCTGCATAGTCCGAAGACGTCACTGCTAGAAGACGTACTCGAACTTCGACGGTCGAGTAGTCGCCCCACAAGCCTCGTCTCATCTTCTCCTCCTGCCGCTGCGTCCTCCACGACGGTTCTACTCTAGTGGCAGCCAGAGTTGCGAGCTGCTCCCTCGCCCGGACACCGTGTCCATCTTCCTTCGGAATTATTGCTAAGGGCTGACGGACGCGACGATTGAGGCTGAAGGCACCCGGCCGGACGCCGACAGCGGTAACCGAATACATGACGGACGCAAGCTTCGAGACACCGCTGTAGTGGAAGGAAGGGGGGAGCTGCGGGGGAAGTTGGAGACGAAAGGGAATGCGTAGGGTATCTGAACCCGGAGGCGGATAGGCCGTCCCACGCGCCCAAAGAGAAGCATCGTCGCGGACAAGGTGTACGGCCTCCCTGTAGGTATCCTTGTCCCGCGTAATCTCGCTTGAGGAGACTCGTGAGAGTGAGTGACTGTATGCCTCTGGACAGAGTTGGACATACGTCTTTGCAAC
Organism: Pilatotrama ljubarskyi; assembly: GCA_022385805.1. NCBI lineage: Eukaryota > Fungi > Basidiomycota > Agaricomycetes > Polyporales > Polyporaceae > Pilatotrama > Pilatotrama ljubarskyi. The sequence goes on along the minus strand of MU277757.1, from coordinate 78,057 downwards.
ACCTCTGAGCTTGACGTGCACCTCATGGATGTCGTCCTCGTAAAGTTGGCGAACATCGAGCTCTACCTCGCCCTCCACCGCGCAGCCGGCAAAAAAGAAGGTGCGGGGAAGGTGAAGGGAGATTGCGGGGCGAGGGTTAGACATTTCAGACGAGCGGGTTGGTGGAGCTCAGCGTCGAGGTCAGCGATGTAGGGGCCCGACAGGGCTGAATGCGAGAGTATATGATCCCGGAACTGAGGGTCAATTGCAAATGTACATGTCGCAGATCTGGCAGGACTGCGGTGCGACCAGCTAGCGAAAGCGGTGTGGCGCATGATGCACAGTGAGGCTTGGCGAGTTTGTCCTGCTGCACGTAGAACGAAACGTGCCAGAGCGGTGCGACGTCGTCTTGCATGAGATGTTTCAGACGCAGAGGAGGCGGTAAGTTGCAGCAAAGGCGAGTGATACGTATCCTAATTAGATCGCAGCTGAGAGAGCGGGACGGGCTTTGTAGAGGCCGGCAGTCCGGGCCGGGTACGTGATCGAGATTTGATCGGATCGGCGGCATGCAGAGTACGGGCGCCTATTTGAGCGGACCTCCCCGCCACCGCCGACGCACTCGCAGCTTGAATAATAATCTCGCTCTGAACGCTCCCTAAACATATCTGAATAGTGCCCGTGAACTTGCCCTGCAAAGCTCTACCTCTTAGCCTCTGTTCTGCCACTGTATCTCTGCTACGAGCAGCAGCGGTTGAGCTTCGGGGCCCACTCGAGACATAGCGACGACTCGGCCGGGCGTGGACTTGGGTTCAGACTTGCAGTGCATCGGCACTGCTTTACGCTGCTTATAACTTCAAGGGAGGATGTCCAAGAGACGTGTCGCATACTACTACGACCGTGAGTGGCCTTCAGTCTGACACCTTCTTCGTTTTCTTCATACATTGTTGCTGCAGCGGATGTGGGGTCGTACACGTACGGCGTCACTCATGCCATGAAGCCGCAGCGCATGCGCATAACACATGAACTGGTCTCTGCGTACGACATGCTGCCCAAGATGCACGTTTTGGTGTGTACACCGACCTCACGTTCGTCACCGCGCCTGTGCTCAGACGCCACTCCAGCGGGCAAAACGCGCGACCGCAGAGACCATGACGCGTTTCCACACGGACGAATACATAGACTTTCTCTCCAAGGTCACCCCGGAGAACTCGCGCAGGTTGACATACCAAGGCACGCGCTTCCTCGTCGGCGACGATAATCCACCATTCGAGGGTGTCTTTGAATTCTCGTCCATCTCCGCAGGCGGTTCCATAGGTACGTCGGTCGCGTTCCTCAAACCGGCCTTGTCTGACCACGACTTTCCATGACAAAGCTGCTGCGAAGCGTCTCATGGAGGGTCAGGCGGATATCGCGATCAACTGGGCGGGCGGCCTGCACCACGCGAAGAAGCGCGAGGCGTCGGGCTTCTGCTACATCAACGATATCGTGCTCGGCATCCTCGAGATGCTCCGCTACGTCCCGCGCGTGCTCTACATTGACATCGACTGTCACCACGGAGACGGTGTCGAGGAGGCGTTCTACACTACAGACCGTGTCATGACGTGCTCCTTTCACAAGTTTGGCGAGTTCTTCCCTGGTACGGGTCAGATCGAGGACAGAGGTCGTGGGCCTGGTCGCGGCTACGCGCTCAACATCCCGCTCAAGGACGGTATCACGGATGAGTCGTACAAGAGCATTTTCGAACCGGTGCGTACTACACCCATGTACTAGCGCGCGCTGTGTACTGACTCACCTGAGCAGGTAATCGACAAGATTCTGGACGTCTACCGGCCGTCCGCAGTCGTCCTCCAATGCGGTGCGGACTCGCTCTCCGGAGACAAGCTCGGAGGACTGAACCTCACGATGCATGGCCACGCGCATTGTGTGCAGTACATGCGCTCCAAGAATATCCCGCTCATGCTACTCGGCGGAGGCGGGTACACAGTCAAGAACGTCGCGCGCGCGTGGACGTACGAGACCGCGTGCGCACTCGGCATTGAGCAGGATATCGACCCGAACCTGCCCTGGAACGAGTATTTCGAGTGGTTCGGCCCGCGCTATCGCCTCGAGGTGCTCGAGAGCAATCTGGAGGACCTGAACCTGCGGGATGGGTCGTTGGACCGGAATAGGTGGATTACTTGTGCCGTATCCAGGATTCTCTGTCGACTGAGCGTTTCTGTGTAGAGAAAAGATCCTGCAATTCCTGTCGGAGCTCCGGCCGGCGCCATCAGTAGAGATGCAGGACGTGCCCAGGGAAGGCCTTGCTGAGCATCTCGGCCTCCCTGGCGTCCGTGCGCACGGTCCTCTTGATGACATGGACGAGAGGCTAGCACGTAGGTTACCGAGGCACGCCCGCCACAGATCTCCTACTGATCGGATTCACAGAGCACGCGCGGTTCGTGTATGACCTACACGGCGATTCGGAAGAGTCCCACTCAGAGTCCGAGCCCGAATCCGACTCGTCGACCCGTCGCGGCCCGCGCGGACGATCCTCTCGCAGAATCCGCAGCGGGAAGAAACGGATGAGCATCCTGACCTCGCAGTACTTCGACGTCCCCGCCCTTCCACCCGACGGCGAGCGCGAAGAGGATGAGGGCGGGTGCGGGCACGAGCATGACCACGAGGCGTGGGCGAGCGCAAGGGCCGGACTGCCGAGCGGGAAGCGGAAGCGACGGTTCTTCCAGAGCATCGCGGAGTGGGATCCGGTGAAGAGAATCGTGACGGAGCGCGAAAGGGCGGGCGTGCGGGTGGGCGTAGAGCCTGTTATGGTGAATGGTGGGAGGCGGAGGGCGAGGGGCAGAGAGAAGGTCAGTGAGGAGAGGGATGAGGAGGAGCTGGACGCGGACGTCGAGGAGGATGGCGAGTAGGCCTTGGGTAGCTTGCTCTTGCTTCATGTCTCTGCTGTATCTTGGTGTTTTCTGACTCTCACATGTATTCTACTGCTCTCATGTTCTGATGTAACCTATCTCAGCTTCGCCACTGCAAACGTATCCATATGCTATATCCACATGGTACAACAGCGTAGATGACGATTACAGCCCTCCCGTCCATCCCGACATGACGAACACATCATTTTGTGCAACTTGAACTTCCCACCTCCCCATGTAGCCACCCTAACACCTCAAGCCGCGAACTTGTACACTCCCAGCCTGTTAACCCCACCACAGAACTCGAAGCCTGCGTTCCCCGGGAGAGGACAGAGCGAGTTGCACTGCGCTTCATTGACCGTCTGCGCCGCCGCCACGGGAGCGCTGCTGCTGCACTGGCAGACGCTCGCGTCCTCCACTCCGGCGAACGCGAAGCCGGAGTGCGCACATGCCTGGAGACACTGGTTCACGAAGTCGAGGTTGGACGCGAACGTGTGCGTCGTCGCACCCGAGAAGGCGGGCGTCGCAGGCGCATCGGTGACGCAGCCCTGGTACACCCAGCTGCCCGGACGGAGGGCTGGGAAGCTGTATACCTATGTAGGATGAAGCCGTGTCAGCTCGTGGCACATCACGATGCGTAAACTGGTACTGGGAGCACCTGAATGCGCCAGGGGCCTCCGCACGCGACGGTGGAGTCACCGGCGCAGGCCATGTTGCAGTCGGTGGCCGGGGCACTCTGGAGCGCGTCGAGGAGGCCGGTGCCGCAGTGGCACTCGTTTGCGAACTCGACGCCCGCGTAGCCAAAGCCCTGGGCGGCGCAGCTCGTGACACACAGGGCGGGAGTGTTGTTTGCTACCTGGGTGGTGACGTCGCCTGCGAGGATGCGCGCGGGATTGTCGACGGCGCACGCGGAGAGCATCGTCCAGTTGAGCGGGATGGTCTCGGGGCGGAAGGAGCGGACGCCGTGGGCGACCACGAGGAGAAGGAGCGAGGTAGCGCGGAAAGCCATGGTGGATGCAAGTGCTGGTGGACGAGGTGTGCAAGCCTGCCGATAAGCTTGGTGAGACAGGCCATAGACAGGACCCGCTGTTATATGGCTTTGGCGGAGGTACAAGAAGCAAAATGCATGATGCACCGTCAGGACACCCGGTGTGTGCTGTAGGAGCAGATCGGGCAGTTAGGTTACAGGGCGGTCGACAGGTTGCCTGAAGAAGCACGTCCAATGCCCTGGTCTTTGCCCCCGCGACGGTTCGCGGAGTAGAGGAAGTTCGTCTCTCAAGGTGCTTAACCCACGCTGCAAGACGGCCCTCGTCGATCCCAGTTAAAATCCGCAAGAGGCCCCGAAGGACGCATCCAGAAGAGGCGGCGGTATTGTCGGTGGACGCTCGCTGGGCTCATCAGGCGTCTGGAGGCAGAGAGCGGGCCTGACCTGGACAGCGGAGATGATGGAGAGACGCAGTGGCAGGCACCGACGTCGGTATCAAGGCGGAGTTGCCCCGCGCCGGAGGTGGGCGTACCTCTTCGCCACACAGTCGTCAGCCCCGGGTTCCGCTATCGGTCCTTGGACCGACGCCGTCTCTATTGGGAAGCGGTTGCAAGGGGACGGGGAAGAGCAGACGCGCGGGTGCAATGCCGGTCTACGAGCGCGGCGGGCGGATCGCTCTCTAAAGATACGCGTTGGATGCCACGATCGTTCTCGGAGGACGATGTTCCAGATGTGGTCGAGTAGAGTGCTGATGCCTATATGGTCAGCGGAATTGGGTCCGACGTCGTCGCACCTAAGTCCTGTGATGTAGGACCCGCTATCGAGCAAGCTGTCGCGACTTGTCTTACAACGACGGAACCTATCTGGAGTATTGTAACCCAATGCCCAGCTGACAACGCGTTGCACAGTCACCTTACACATGAGATGCTGCACAGGAGATGCAATGGAGCACACCCGCCTTCTTCCAGGTATCGACGGTGATCGACGGCAGCTCGGCCTCCGAGACAAACCAGGGAGCGGAATGGGCACCTCTGGATACTAACCAATCAGTGGCAAGACGGTAGAGAAACTCGTATTCACCACATCTGCTATTTTTGCTACATAGGCCACTTCTAAGACCTGACGTTCCCGGTCACGACCTATCCCGTACTTCGCATGTTTCGAGAGATTGAGCGGTCCAGTGGAGGACACCTGGGCACTGCGACGAGCAGCACAGACCTGTAGACGCGACAATGTTCTCAATATTTAGAGCCATGTCGGATCAAGACGTTGGACGTTGCTTTGACAGGGTCACCGGCCGTGAGCTTGTTGGTGCTGGCTCTCGTACCTGCCGGTGGGGACGAAGAGCACGAAGAATACTATAGGGAGTGGGTAAGTATAGCTCAGTCAGGCATTAAATGATATTTGCTCGCCTTGCAAATCTCTGACGTCCGGCTTCGAACGCCGGGGTTAGGTCGACGAGATCAGGGCAACATCGAGTCGGACAAGGAGCGAGCGTGTCATGGAAAGTCATTGCTACATAGCGCGTACAAGCATGTGCCCATAGTACATCTCGGCATATCAAGCCCACCAATCACTCGCTCCGGACAGCGTACAAACGAATAAGGCGAAGGAAGAAAAAGTCGAGGCAAGGACATCGCAGCACGAGCAGATCTGCATCAGCTCCCAATCGGCTCCCAGCCCTCTCCGAAGCCGTTGGTCCAAGCGTGCGGGGCTTCATGTTGTGCATTGCAGCCTGCGCGGCGCGAGGTGTCCAACCCGAACCCTCCTCTCTCGCTCTCGTCCGTCTGTATTTGAAGCGCAGGCGTGTCCGGAGTCGCTCCAGGGACCAAGGAACGACAAGCGTTGGTCAAGCAGAAACACAAATCGCGTCTAGTACAGACGAATGGGCTTGCCCATCGTCGACTTGATGTGGAGCGACTTGACGTTCTGCCAGTTCTTCTTGAGCAGCGAGACGAGGAAGTTGATGCCTGCAAAAAGGCGTATTAATGACAAGTCATGGCCAGAGACCAAACTGTACGCACTCAGCATGACGTTGGCGAGGACCTGGTCGTCGGTCATTTGGACGTGGCCGACGGCGACACCCAAGCAGAGAACCTTCTTGAGCTGGAACTTGATCGTCGAGCGAACCTCGGTGATCTTGTTGTTGAGGTCCTCAGAGTGGGAGACGGGCGTAGGGAACTTGCCAGCTGCGGGAGAGGGTTGGAATGCTGGAAGAGGCGATCGAGAGCACGTACGCACCCTTGGAGAGACCGGGACCAAGGAGACGGGGGATCTGCTTGATGAGGGCCTCAGAGGCCAAGAACGCGTCGTACTTCTTGGCGAGCTTCTTGACGAGCTTCTTGTTCTTGTTGAGCCTGGCAGAGATAGGTGGTTAGGGAGAGCCAGGGGTGCTCGTGCAGGGACTGTACACACTTCTTCAAGTCGTCAACGGACATGTACTCGAGGTCGATCTGCTTGGCACGGTCGATGTCGGCGGCATCGGCAAGAATGCAGATGGACATGCGGGGACGGGGAACATGGGGCAGCCTATGTACCGGTTGCAGGGTCAGCAGCTGGGTGCAGCTGAAGAGAGGCGGAGGATACGGACTTGACAGTGCCAGAGAAACGCTTGTCACGCTGGGGGTCGTAGTTCTTGAGACCAATCTGGAGCTCGACGGTCTCGACGAAGTTGCGCTTCTTCTCGCCGTTGGACTCGGCGAGGAGCTCCTTGATAGAGCCCCGCACGCTTGACACTGAGAGCTTGCTTCCGCTGCACGCACCGAGTCAGGATCGGTCTCTGCGGCGGGCGCATCACGTCGAGGGTACATACCTCATGCTTTTTGCTGGGTTTTGAGGGCTTGAGGGCTGTTGGCGGACGTCTGGCCTCTCGTCCCCGACGTCAGGCTCAAAATCTGGAGCGGGGACCGTGGGAAGCAACTATACAGCTGTGACCATTGTCACACGGTGTCACTTGAGGAGCTCGGCCCGGAGCCCCGTTAGTCGCTGTTGGGCGCCTACGTTCGACTCCTGCGTCCTACGGCACGGTCGATATCGATGCTAAGGGGTATGTATATACGCTATGTAGATGTTCCAGGCTGACAAGGTACGCTTGACTCATCTTCATGTATCTTGTGCTCGCACCGCCAGAGAGCTCTGCGGACCACAAGCTAGTCGCCTTCATCGAACAAGGCATCCTGGCCCTCGTATCCTGCTCTGGACTAAGTTTTCGCCCGGCTTTCTCATCTGCTGTGGGTTTCCATGTCCGCGTTCCACTAGGCGGCTTTGGTCGCGAGACGGTACAGAGGGCAGTGCATGTATTGGCCCTCTGCACTTGATATAATGAACGGGACGTCCCATCTTCAAGCTTGAAGCTTGAAGCTCGACGTCGAACGCCCCGCACTCTCAGGAACAAGGTAACATCGTTCGAACTTCCGTGACGCGCCCGCAAACTCATGCTCAGTGCATAAACAAGAAGCTACTCCTCCCTCCTCCCACCATCCGGGTTGTCTATCGCGTTGTTGCGGTATTAGCCCAGTGTCTGGGCCATCTGCGACATGCGCGTATAGCGCGGTGTACTCGAGCGCTCTCAAACATCTGCGGGCTTCGAGGGAGCACACACGGACCCACGGCGCAGTGTCTGCGTACACGTCTGCGGCTGCGAAACCTCATAGTAGGGAATCGCGGAAGACACAGGCTTATGAAAGACAGGTACGGAACAAACCGCCATCAGATCTCCTACTGACATACCCATTCACGTGGATTGCGTGCTAATAACTTCATTCCAGCACAAACATCAAACCATCGTAGAGATTCCGGATACCGCCATACCATGTAACAAAAACTGCACTTCAGGCGCTTTCCTTCGCCACCATGGCGTTCAAATGCTGCAGGATAGCGGTATCGGCGTCGTCCGCGACGGTAGAAAGCGACACCTCCTTCCATTCCTTGATCTCATCCCTGACCTCCTGGAGCTTGCCTTGAGCGACGACCAGCGCATCCGGCCCCAGCAGCAGTTGCCGAGGTGGATTCGCAGCTTTCGAGACCGTAATCAACGCCCGAGCCACTGTGCAAATTCGGTCAGCAGACAAGCGACGCCCCCGCGAGCTATCAACGAACCTTTGTACGGGTCGCCGATCGGGGTCGGTCCCTTCATGATCTGGATGAAGCTGGCCGCGGGGCCCTGCGGGTCGGCATACGCAGCCGGCAGGGGAACCGTGGCCATGTTCTCCCCCGCCCAGAGCGTGCGAACGCCGCCGGGACGGACAGAGATCACCTTGATGTTCCATTTCGGGTCGAGTTCCTTCTGTAAGCCCTCCGAGAAGCCGTCCAGCGCTGCGAAGTCACGAACCAAGCGAGCGGCGGCGATAAGTAGGTGCCCGCTCGGTAGTCACGCTGTAGGCGCTCACCGAACTTGGTCGCGCAATAGAAGGCGAGCGTGGGTTGGGCTACGAAGCCCCCGATCGATGAGATGTTGAGAATGCGGCCGCCCTGCTCCGGCGCGTTGTGCTCGCGGAAATGGCGCACCGCCTCGCGAGCGATGCGGACGGCCGCCCAGAAGTTGACATCGAATTGTTTGTGGGCCTCCTCGTCAGAAATACTCTCGACCACGCCGTTGAGGCCGTATCCTGCGTTGTTTACGACTACGTCGAGCCGGCCAAAGTGGGTGGTGATGCGGGAGATAAGCTCAGAGGCTGGCTTTGTGGCATCGGCGACATCGTGCTCGATGACTAGGAGTTGCGTCGCGGGGTACGACTCGGTAAGGGACGCCAGGGACGAGGCCCTGCGCGTGGTGGCGGCGACACGTTCACCGGCGGCGAGCACTTCCTTGACGGTGGCGAATCCAATGCCAGCAGATGCGCCGGTGACTGAGATAATTATGGTCAGTTGGCGTGAACGGTGATGAGAGACTGCAGTTCCGACTGACTGAGCCAAACCCGAGAGGTGTCTATGCTGGCGGAGGACATACTGAGCTCGCAAAGGTCGCTTCAAGTTGGTACTGCGATGTTCCAAGAAAGATGGCCTGCTTGCCTACTTATATTGAGTCCAGCGGTTGTCGATCTTCCGCAGGAATCTGGTGCGGCGTAAGTACCGTGGACTATTGCTGGAATCTCGAAACGAAGCATTGCAGTTCATAGGCTAGAGTGAAGGGATGCCGTCAGTGTGTGTCTCAGAGTATCACTCCGATCGGCATATGCATCCTTCTCTGCGTCTCCAGCGCTGGTCATGAGACTTGCGCCGGGCATACACGCAATGATATCTCTGGGCGCCCCGCGCGCGATTTTGTCGTGATGAGTTGAGAGGCAGTGTGTCCAAATTAACTTGAATGTGGATAACAACAGCGCTCCTGAAAAAGGCCAAGGTTCCGCCTGATGGGGTATCTACTACCAGGTTGTAGCCTCTGTGCAGTAGGATACATTCTCTGGAGTGCTGGGAAAGACTGGCCCTTGATAGGTGCGTGCTGCCCATTGGCAATCACCTCGCTCCTGGGCCACGACTTCCACTCGTAGATAAGAGCAAGAGCGTGTAAGAGTGCAACCGTGCACTAGCTCGATTGTCCTCTTCCCCGAAAGCCCAAGCAGGAGGCGGGAGGTCTGTGGACAATCTGAAATCATACATAGAGTCGAACGGTAGACTCGCTATACCGCAAGCTGTGATGTCTTCTCAGGTCATTCACCGAGACGCGGCGACAATTCAGGCTCTCTGTGCCCGCGCTGCTGGAGTCGAGCAAGTTAGACGACTCAAGCAAAATCTCTGGGAGACATTTCCAAGCAGGCCTTTGAGGAAATTGGGCTTATTCCCTAAGAAGGGCCCGAGAGGTCCCTCTCACAAATAGCGACGTAGTCAGCGAGATACCCCGCGGCTGTGGTGGACGACTTGCTACTACGGCCATTCAATCTTGTTGAAGTGAGGCAAAAATACTTGTTAGAGGAAAAAATATTGAGCTTTATCTTCCCGCCGCATGTACTACGCCGTGAACTGTCGAATGGATGGTCCACGTTCCTCGGAACGGTGACGTGTCCAGGAGGTTGAATGCCCAGAACGCATAGAGTGAAAGTAGAGTGAGTCTCGCGGCACACCCAGAAGTTCGTAGGTTGCGGAACAGCGCAGGAAGTGCCATGCTGTGGGTTAGTTTGGGCGCGACTACGGCTGACTCGCTGCCGCTGCGGTGGACATTGACGGATCGCAGGCGGTGGCGGATCACTGGCTGTTCAGTACGCCTGCCAAATTGGGCTGGCCAAGCACAGCCATCTGCCAACCCATGTCTGCGCGCCTATCGACCTCCCTTGACTCCCTCGAGTCATTCGGTGACCATCGTACTCGTCGTTCGTGCTGGCTGGCTGGTCTTGCTGAGAACCACTGCTTCCTCTGCTTCTGAAAGAATATATGCATGAGGTCTGGCACATCCTCCTAGTGGTCTCAATTGCACTGAAGTTCGGGGGTCTGAGTGCAGCAGGACAGACTCGCCAAGCCTTGTGAGTCACGGCGGACTGGGAACCGCCTCAATTGCCGAGTTCGGCCGCAGTCCCAGTGGTCTGCGCCGTCTGTCTAGTTGACCGTCAGGTGCAGGGTATACATACCCGCAATCCGACCACCCCGGGCTGCTATATCACCGCTAACCTCAACGTCGACTAGGTCCCACCAGTCCACCCTTCTATAGTCTCGCATGTCTAGTCCCGCTATCTCCTTACACCTTCCCCGCACTCTCTATGTTGCCGGCTGCGCAGTCGAGGGCGAGGTAGAGCTCAATGCTCGCCAGCTTCACGAGGACAACATCCATGAGGTGCACGTCAAGCTCAGAGGTGTTGCAAAGACGTACGTCCGATTCCGTCCAGTGACAACAGTTACTCACACTCATGAGTCTGCTCAAGGGAGATCACATGCGACAAAGTTACCGACAGGGAGGCCATACACCTTGTCCGCGACGACGTTTCTCTTTGGGCGCGTGGGACGGCCTATCCGCCTCCGGGTTCAGATACCCTACGCATTCCCTTTCGCCTCCAACTTCCCCCGCAGCTCCCCCCTTCCTTTCAATATAGGGGTCCCGCAGAGAATGCATCCGTCATGTATTCGGTTACCGCTGTCGGCGTCCGGCCCGGTGCCTTCAGCTTCAATCGTCGCATCCGCCAGCCCTTGGCGATAGTTCAGAAGGATGACGGACCCGGTATCAGGGCGAGGGAGGAGCTCGCAGCCATTGCAGCCACCGGAGCAGAGCCGTCGTGGAGGACAGAATGGAAGGAGGAGAAGATGAGACGAGGCTTGTGGGGCGACTACTCGACCGCCGAAGTTCGGGTACGTCTTCTAGCAGTGACGTCTCCGGATCATGCAGCCAGAAGACCGTCTTCTTCTTCAGTGTTCAATCCCAATGACCTCCCCGCTGCCATCGTTTGTACCCATTCCCTTCATCATCAAGATCCAAACGACCACCACGCCTCTCACCCGTGCTAAAGCCGACACGCACCCACCGGATAAGCCAATTTTCCCGCCAGTGCCAGCTTCGTACGACATGCTCGACTTCAAGCTGAGGAGGAAGCTCTATTTGCGTGCGGGATCGCTCAAGGAAAAGCCTTCCAGTGACGTCTACACGTTCACACCCGTTCGCGGTGTCACCGTGGAAGCGGACATAGCTGAGAAGGAATGGCGTCTGCTTGAGGGCGGGAGCGAGAAGGAGAAGAGTCCTGATGCGAAGGGAGTCTGGATACAGCGCGCGACATTTCGAGGGACGTTCGGACTGGATTGTCCGCCCACGTTTGCAGTCGATATTATCAAGTGCGAGGTACGTCTTTCAGAATTGTTCTCTCGGCGCATATTGGGACACAGATGTTACAGTATCATCTAGCGCTGAAGGTCCCCTTCCCTGGTCTTGGGAACGACGTCAAGTTGACGATGCCCATTATGGTCGCGTCCGGGATCAATAAGCCGATTGTGAGGGATGAGCCGGGCTCGTCTACTCTCGCTACCGCACCCAGCTTCCTGGATCTGCCACCGTGAGTGCTTCCGTTGTCACGTTAGGCCATACCCTCACACATTGCGGCTCGCAGAGCGTACTGGGACGCCAGTGACCGCCAATGGGACGACCACAAGGACTAATCACGGACACTAAGCTATTCTCGAAGAGATGACAAGGATCGTATGTATCATATATACCGTGGGGTATACATTCGCTGTATCGCGACAAGAGTCACGCCGGCTTGTGCTCGGCGCCAGACGTGCCCTTGCCCGGTGGCGACGACAGTGATGCAAGCAGGAATCCGAATTCCCGAGACGCAGGGGCGTCTGGATTGGTTTATATGGCAAGTATAACACTTCCGCGGAGTCCGAATAGCGCTTCAGTCTCAACATGATGGCGGTCACCGGTCGTGCTCTGAGGTTACTTAGTCGGTAGCCGTTCAGTAGACAAGCCCGTTTGGGCGCACGCACAGCTGGCATCTGTTGATCACCGCATGAGCGCCGACTGTCGTCCATCCGGGCCCCACTCACTCTGCCGCTGACTGCGAGGCGACAGCGATGCTAGACTTCACCAAATTGCGTGATGAAACCCTTACATGCGTAAGGGATACGTAGCCATATCTCGGAAAGACTTCAAGTATAATCAGGCCGTAGGCAAACGCAGGCCGCCATAGGTGCTTGCAGCAAGGCGTCGAGCGTGAGCCCGGCGCATGGCATACAGCACTGCAGTCTTTCGTGCAGTGTGGTCGAACTTATGCGGGCCCATCGTGCAACAGAAAGGCGTTTACCTGGACAGCATGTGTCGCGTCGCGCTAACGCACTCACCACCAATAGAGCGGAGCAATACGCGTCAGTGGCGGAGCCCGGGCGCAAGCTTGCTTGGTGCATCGAACGCATATCCTCACCCACAGGTGCGACCCTTCCACTGCCGTAGGAACGTCAGGGGTATTGGAGGGCGACGTCAATCAAGTGGATGCATTCAGTATTCGATACTACAGTACGCGATACTGCGACGCCAGAGTCCCACAAACTCCAGCGTGTGGCCGATGGCAATCTCACCTGAGATCAATCCTGAGTATACGGCGGAGGCAAAAGCACCGCCTCGTCGTATAGTCTGAGGCCCGAATCCATGTCCTGCACAACCGGAACAGGGGTCTCTGAGGTGCTCCGAGCACTCCGGGAGAAGACTGAACGGAGGAGAGAATGCGCGCGAGAATGCATCCCCGGAGGCGCGTGCCACAAACCAGGCGGCACGCCACCCTCGCTCACCAGCGGAGGACTAGGAGGGAAGCCCGGGAAGGCGGTCGATGTACTGACAGGCGTCTGGGCCACGCTTGTCATTCTAGGCGACTCCGGTGGCGGAGCAAAGCGTATCGGGGAAGGGGAGACGGTGCGTCTCGATCGCGAGGACGACTTGGTGTTCGATGTCCTACGGGACGATGAGCCGTCTCGAGTGGAAGGCGGTATACTGCGAGTGGAAGGGGGTGGTATAGGTGAGGACGGGGACGGACTGCGCCTCAGGGGGGTGAGCGGGCCGGATACAGTACGAACGTCATCAGTATGAGATGCCGCAGAAGGGCTCGTTGCAGTCTCAGTGGTGGTTTCGGACCGTTGAGAGAGGGCTGGGCGAGGGCCCATCGCGTCGGTACCAGAGGGTAGGGACGCTGATGACCCATAGTCGTTGTAGGGTCGCCGGGTCAACTTGGTCGGACTCTCGGACGCGGTAGTGACACGGCTGCGAGATGCGAACTGCTCCTGAGAGAAATGGAACGGAGCGACCTCTGCAGATCACACAACATGAACAAAGGGCGTGGGAGGGAAGGCTGCACACGCACCATTGGCCTTACGACGCCGCTGGCGCAAGATTACCAAGAACAGGACGACGATGAGGGCGAGAGCTACGACACCGGCGACAGCGCCCACAATAATTCCCAGATTTGAGTCTGAATGCGACGCTGAAGATGCGGCGTCGCCGGCTGGGCTGTCGACGCTGGTTGAAGATGCTTGCGAGGCCGCCTGCGGGAGAGTCACCGTCGTTGGGGCACCGCCGGCGGAAGTGATGATGTACTGGACAGACGCTGTGGTTTCATTGGCCGACCCGCTGGAAGAGATTGTTGTAGGTTGACTGGAGACATGAGTAGAAGCGGAGGACCCGGATGGCGTATTATCGTGCTTGGATTCCTGAGATGAATGTACCGTAGTAGATGGTGTAACGAGCGGACCAGTTGAGGTTGCCGAGGGCGGCGATGTACTTGTCGGAGATGTAGATGGTGTCGGTGTCGGTGATGTCGGTGATGTCACGGGCGCAGGAGGAGAATCGGGTATCGGGGATGTGTAGATGAGGAAGTAATCGAGCCAGAAGACGTTCGGGCTCGTCCCGTCGGTGTTGTTGATACGAATGACATGGTCGCCTGCAGCGAGATTCCCCGACTTGAAGAACGTCACGTTGTACTGCGTGGACCCGGACGACGGCGCGTCGTAGCTCCCGACGACCTGCCCATCGATAGAGTAGGACGTCTTCGGCTGGCCATTGTCACTCGAGGGCCCGAGGGTGCCCACCACCTCGACTCCAGTCCCTGTTCGAAAGCCACTGTGAGCACGCCGGCGAGAACGAACAGATGCGTCTCTATACCTGTGAAGGAAAGCCACGCCTGCAGCCCTGCCTTCCCCGCGCCGTGCCGCGTGTTGTGGACTTCGGCGACACCCTGGTCCCATATCCATCCGGGCTGATACTGCACGCGCGGGTTCGTGTCGTCTACCAATTGAGGCGAGCCCGAGGACATCTGCTCCGACCGGACGAGCGGGTACACAGAAGGGGAGGTAGGCGACGAACGCTAAGCGCGAGAGGAGAGGGAGGAGGTTGTGCGCCCGAAAGGATTATATGCACCCAGATGTGCGCTATCAGCGCAGCCCGTGCAGGGCGTACCTGATGATGATGATGGTGTGCATGGTGCATCTGTCAAGGATGCGCACGGCGCGAGTTAGCCGTACTCGTGGGTAACGAACTCAGAGAAGGTGCTTACTATCCCGCCTTCGGGGGTAGGGGCTATGCACTGTGCGAGTGAAACCATAGTCTACGAGTGTACACCACTCTGAAGCTGGCAGCGCGTAGAGTGGCTGCTAGATGTGGCCGTAGCGGGAAAGCCACACATCAGCAATATCTAGGCTCGTCTTATAGTCGCCTGATACTACATATACGCCTGCTGGGCAGGCACCAAGGTCGCAAATGAACTTAAGGTCGAATTCAGGCACTCATGCAATCTCGGCTGATACCGTACGTCCGAGATCACTCCATGTAAGGCTGTAAGGCGAAGTGCCCTGCACGCGTCAGGCAACAAGGCGCGCTCAAGAAGCATGAAATGTTGTAAAGGAGCTCAAGGCCACCAGGCGGGGATGTTAGGGGTGCGACATCAGGACAGCTTCAGCTGGCACTTTAGCCAAGCGAGATGTCTCGGGCCTTTTTACGCACCGTCCCCGGGAGCTAGTCCGCTCAGGCTTTGGAGCTCCTAGAACAGAGGATGATCTGCTGTCGGAGGCCCGGGTCTGAGATGTAGAGTTAAGCTTCAAGTATCAATGTCAGAACACGGATCTCAGCGGCTGCTGCCGCATGCTCAACGACCGCCGGCCTTCGCTCAGCATTCCGCCCTCATCAGGGGCTTTCGCCGGAGGCCGTTCAGCTCATGCGCACCGTCATACGGACTCGGTACCGCCGGAAACTCGCCGGAGTTGGAGCAGGCTGAACATGTGCAGATAGACGGGATGGAGAAGGTCGCCAGTGGAAGTCAAGCGGGACGGGGAGCCGCAGAACACGGCCGACACTACGCCAGAGCGAGTGAAACATATGTCGAGGATGGGAAACAGTGGGGTGGGAGGCGTGGCAAGTTGAGCCTTACAGCGCTCGCACCTCGAGCATAGGCCGTCGGCTGAGAGAGGCTATTATGCCGTGTGTGAGTCTCAGCATGGCTTCACTGTCAATTACCGGAGGAGGTCGGAGCAAGGCAAGGGTATCACGGCGGTTGAACGAGAAGAAAGCTTGAAGTTGAGGTTGTAACATAGATATCGGGTCTGAAGGGGTCCGTCACGATAGTATGAGGGACGAGCAGCTCAGTCCGACTCCCGGAGACACCCCAAGCTCCGTGCTGAACAGTTTACTAGTACTTACCTTGTCCGAGTCGTGCCCCAGGCCAGGATGTTCTTGCTCTATGAACATGCTAGGCGTCGGATTCGCCATTCCCAGAGAGCCGATGAGCTTCAGGACCTGATCCACTGCATTCTCGAAGAGATCAGCCCCAGACAGGTCGCGAGTTGCAGTACCACATCTCGCGTACCTGTTGAAACCCTAGGGGGTGCCGAATCTGCAATCATCAGTATTGACGCACTGCTCCAAAGTTCCCCATCTCCAACAAGTGAGGGAAACTTCCTCTGTAATGCACCTGTCCTCACTGGTCCCTGGCTATTGAGTTAGCAATTCGGCCATCCCGCTGGCATATCGGCCACGCATTCTCCGCGAATGCTGACGTGGTCTATGTCCAGCGTGCTCAGAGCCCGATGTCGGCAGTTTCTCTGGGTCGAGGAAGACCAGCCATTGGTTGCGTGCACCGTGCGGTGATCGAAGAACTCATGATGAGCCGCATAAAGAGGTTTGCCTGGGGTGTGGATAAGACTGGCGCACACGCAAGGAGAGCTATCGAGTAGGTGGCGGTCAAGGGTCATGCGAGGAACATGCGCTTAGTGCCAGTGGCAGGCTGAGGAGCAGTGACTGCCGGAGGACCCGAATTCGACACGGGCGGCAGGCATAAGTACATTCCTTTTTGACCGTACTGGTACAACATTTCTGGGCGACTGGACTATCAAGGAACTGTGCAAAAATGCTCATCCAAGGACACTACAAGGTTGTGATAATTGAGGTCGAGCGGAAGAGACAGGCTCAACACGGAGACTCGGAGAACAGGTGCCAGTGTGGATGCCAGTGTGTATGTACTGTGCCGTGGAATTGAAAGCCTCGCGAGTTACTGGATACGAGTACGAAGCAACTACCTACTGTCGTACATCGTGGAGGAGCTCAAAAGCGTGGTGGTCGACGAATTTGTTGACATAGAAGGATGCAAAGGTGTCCAGAGCGTCTCTGCTCTGGAGGTCCTCCGACACCGACTCTCCCAAGCTGACCCCAATCAGATGAGCGGCGCGGACGATAGTGTCCAAGTGAAGTACAGATATCAACGGACGCCGGCCGCTGATGAACGATGGCTCCACAATCCACATACCGGTGTCTTGGTCCACATGCTCGTCCTTCCTCCTGTACCAATGCACCGCAGCGCAAGGGTAGCGACGCGCACCGTACTTGAAGGAGAAGAAGAGCCGGACTCGAGCTACCTCCATGCCAAGTAGTCCGGCGTCGCGATTGGATCTGTTCACGAAGACGCAGTCGTATCGCGCACCTGCACCTCGCCACTGCGGTGTTGCCCGGATGAGTTCGCGACGCATGCCGCCCACCCCGCTAGGATCGCTAGGAGCGTAGAACGTAGCGGACGCCGAGTAGTAGACGTGGATACGTTCTTCAGCGAAGGTAGGGCACACATCCAGGGAAAGAGTCGCTCCGCTGGGAATTGTGGGGTCGCCGCGATGGACTTCATAGTAGAGGAACCGTCGGATGTGTGCCTGGAGACCTGGAATGTTGAACTCCTGGGCCAGAGAATCTGCAGTTTTGCCATGTTGCCGTTCTGAAGTGCGGTGAACGATCTGCGCAACGGATGATAGTAGATGTATCACTCACGAGGAGTCGTCGCCATCGTCATGTACGCCATGACCCTAGGTCCGTCAACCGCTCCATCGATACCATCCGCAAGTGTACCCGCCGTCCAACGACGAGGAGCTGGGCCCTTGCTCCTGTGGTGCACGCGGTGCGAGTCTTCATCGGTCCCATTCTCTGGATCTACAGAGGTGGCATTGCTTAGACCATGCGCTGGCGTAGACTGCTCATCAGTCCGAGAACATACCTATATCCAGCCGAGCAGCAGAGAGACAAGTCCCTCGAAGCATGCCGCGTTCTGTGAAGTCCACTCGAGCAGCAGCGAGCTTGTCAAGCCGCTGGTTTGTCATCAACATTTGTTCCAGGGCTTCGTAGCGATTCGACCTGCGCCAGGGCTCCTTGACGGCTTTGATGTGCTTGGACTCTGTGATGGAAGAACACAGGCCGTTGGGCGCGCCGAATTCCCAGATGCGATCGACATAGTGCTCAATTGAGTGTTGCCGAGGGAGAGAGAAGCCCTCCGGGCGGACCCCGCAAACCTGGAAGAACCTCCGGTAGCGAGTGAACTCCTTCAAGGCAACACGGATCTCGTCGACGCTCCTCTCGCTTTGTACATCTCGCCGCACGAGATAGCAAAACTCAAGGAATGTGCGGACCGCCTTGACGATGTCTACAGGGAGAAGACCGTCTATGGCAGGTAGGTAGATCTGCGATGAACGATCAGCGATGTCAGCAGGGTACATCCGACAGTTCGAACCTTCATGAGGGCTTTGGAGTCGTCTCCCGTCCACTGCTTGAAACCCCTGCCTTCGTGGAAGTGTCTAAGCTTCGAGAAAGGCGGGACCGTAGCAATCCTGGGGGTGGTGTGGCGTGAGGACGTCAGCTGCATGGCCAGGTAAGGAGATCCACGTACCGTCGGTCGATTTGGGAGAGAATCTCTGAGGCTTGGGTGTCGCCGTGTTCTCGCTTCAAGTACTGCTCAACCCAGGTAACGAGGTGATCCTTGAATGTCCCCTTGATCAGTTGATGTAGAATGTCGGGGGAAAGGAGCTCGTGGATGTCTGCACGAGGGAAATCATTTGTGAAGGGCTTACGAGGCTAGGCATGAGTAGGGAATGGCAAAAGACAGACGGGTGGCTTACCACAACGTCGCCAACGATACCATAGTCATCCCATAATTCTCCTAGCTCACACCCCTTCACTAACATCTCGGTATGGGCGCGCGTTCTCGAGAGTGCCGCGCCCTTCTCCAAATCCGCCTTCGAGGCCATACAACTGCAACAACGATGGTCAGCGATGAAGCGTGCGATGAATCAACACTCACATGGGCACCATCCCTGTACAATACACGCCAGCAAAGCTTGCTCGGGGTAGTCGGCGATGTACGGTCCAATCCCGTAGACAGCTTTGCGGAAGTGCCCATCTCCGCAGCGTACGACGTCCGGCGTTTCCATCCACGGCCTGAGGGACTCCAGTATTCTGCCAAGTGAGGTGTGAAACAATTGTCGTCTGAACTTCCTGAATTGTGAGTCGTTCGCATCACGCTTGTTCGCTAGGCAAATGTCAAGCTCAGCGATCAGATGAAGTTGTGACCGACGATGGACCAACATACTTTTGGGAATCGCTAGGAACGCCAGAATCGCCAC
Organism: Pilatotrama ljubarskyi; assembly: GCA_022385805.1. Lineage (NCBI taxonomy): Eukaryota > Fungi > Basidiomycota > Agaricomycetes > Polyporales > Polyporaceae > Pilatotrama > Pilatotrama ljubarskyi. The sequence continues at coordinate 58,863 of MU277757.1, read as the reverse complement.
GGCATTCCGGTGCGCTCGGCGGACGTTGTTGTGGACGTTCCCGATAGAGCAGTACAATGGGTAGAACTCGTTTTGCCCAGTAGCCACTGAGACAGTGGTCTTGTCGCTGCCCAGGATGACCGGGACGAATGACGAATCCATCGCGTCCGGGTGCTGAGAGATCATATTCTGGCGCGGATCAGCGGCTGCAATCGGCAGGAGAGATGGTACTCACTGCTTGTCGCCAAGCCCACTCGCCGCCCATGAAGTTCTGGAGCTTCCGCTTGCCATCTTCTCCGAACTCGCGGACTGGCGCGTAGTCGATCTCGTCTTTGAAATCGGGGTTTCTGAGCATGGCATGGACGACGGCGCGGGGATCCTTGAAGAAGACGGTATACTTTGCAGACATCCAAGGAGGCACCGCACCTTCCGGGAGTTCGCCATCATAGGAGAGCGTGAAGCTCTGCCACTTGACCTCACCGAGAGGTGTGTCGTCGATAGTCCTATAGAGCTCTGCTTGGCTGCCGAATGGAGGAGAGTCGCCATGCTTCAGCAGTGTTGCACTCCACAACTCGAGCAAGGCGTTGATGTTCCCAGCAGACATTTGTTCCTTACGGTACAGGAGGTCCGCAAGCTCGAAGGCGGCTCGGTCTTTGTACGGCGCCCATTCATTCTCTCGCGAAGGTGCCGAAGGGGCAGGAGAATGAGGGGGGAGGGTGGTTCCGTGGACATCGCAGGGTTTTCCTGTGTGAGCGTCAGATACGATGAGGTTCGTGTCGGATCCTTTAGTATTCACCGTTCATTACGGGATGGACTTTGGAACGGGCTGCTGCAGTAGTGTCGGCTGGAGCCCGCCTTTGAGCTCCAGGCAGGGGGTTTGCGTGCGGTTCGAGGCCCATTCGGCGGTGCAGGCGCGAACCATCTCGGGAGGACTCGGAGTCGGAACGCGCTCCGCCGTAGTCGTTCTCTTCGTCGCTCGCAAACACTGAGGGAAGCGGCTCCTCATTGCCCGACTGTTCCCCCCCATGATCTTGATCTTGATAGAACACCGCCCTGGGCGAAGGCGCTGTGAAAAGATTGACACGAGACATATCACTAGGTAAACCAGAGATAGTAGCACGATGTCCGAGACGAGACTCACGATCACGATTGTCGGACTCAGTTTCGGTAGAAGGGTCTTCGCCTTCCGCGGTGTAGCCTTCTTCTTCGAACGGGTCTGCGGCTTTCCACCCGTCGGCTCTGCTCGGTGACGCTGTAGAGGATGCAGAAGGTCTTTCCTGGGCCTCGTGGTCTTCTTCCCGAAGCTCTTCGTCCCACTCTTCAATGTCCGGCATCTCCTCCAGGTCGGGAAGATCTAGACTGGGCTGGGCATCATCGTCCAACCCGCCGTCGCCGCCGTCCTTGCCCTCCTCGCTTGCCTCGTTGGCCTCGTCTTTGTCATCTTTGTCGTCTTTGTCGTCCCCGTCGTCTTCGTCGTCCTGCTCGGCGATGTCTTGTGCGTCATCCTCCTCGTCAGAATCTGAATCGTATGAGATTGGGAGAAGGGGAGGCATCTCGGGGTCCCAGTCCGGGTGGGCTGAACGCAAGTGCTTGGTTTGGCCAGACTGATTGTTGAGCGTACGGCCGCATCCCGGGACGGGACAAGCTTGAGGCCAGGTCATGAAGGATCGTCGCATGCAGGCGGGCTAAATGATTCGTGGGTGAGGTTGCGGATACGATGGACAAGGGCTCGACGAAGGATACGCTCCGTCTTTTGTACTACAGGTCGTCAGACTGCTCCAAACTTCCTCCTCGTCACGATGTGAAGACGTACTGCGCATGGAAAGCTCCGCAGCTTCCACCACGCCTTACAGGCATGCAGACTGCGCGCTCTGCGAAGTCTCGTATAGAACGCCTCTACTACTCTCCGGGGGACTCATGCGGAGTCTCTGCGCGGGAATGAGAGAGCGCACGTCGTGTACTACGCAAAGCACACTCACAGGGGTTGGAAGACACCGCACAACCTTCGTTTGATAACTTTGTGGCGCCTTCCGATCGGTTTCTGTATTCAGATAGCTCGAAGTGAGTATTGGCAGCTGGTACTGTCGCCGATGATTTTGAACCAAGCCCTGGGCCCAGCGGATATGCCGCTGCGGAGCCGCAGAAGCTGAGCGTCGCTAGCATATCAGGGACTAGGCTGACAGAAGGAAACGAGGAGCCTGCGGAGTTATGTTTGAGATGGCGCACAGAAGTCATGCAACGTCGCAGCGCCTGCTCACCATATCACTGACCAAGTCCCAAGGAATAACGGGCTGGAAGAAGTCACGACTTCGTGCAGCACAGTGCAATGAAGGCCGTGCTCGAAAGAGGCCCTGTGCCCACGAAGACCTTGATCATTCATGCGCCGTCCGGATTTGCTTGAGAGAGCCCTCGTATCCAACTTCAGTTGTGTGTCCTGGAGGACGTTTTCCAAACACGCCCTGTCCTTGACACTGCTCTGTTCGGGTGTTTCGTGGAAGACAGTGTACAACCGTTACGGAGTATGCTCACAGTCAGTCGCCTAGGCTCCGAATTCTGAGACAACGATGTGTGGCAGCGCTTGCTTCCTGCCGCGTGGTAACTGCGAAAGATCTGACCCAGACCATAGTCAGAGCTTGTCTTGTGGTAGCGGCACGAATCCGCTTACGCTTCTGATGAGCCTTCGCGAGTCTGGGCTGCCGGGGAGGGGGGGATGACGCATAGAGCGTCTCGACAAGCACCTCTGACCAGGGACTTCAGGATCAATGCATGCATATGTCTTGTTCTCGTGCCGTAGAACTGCATATCCAAGTAGGCCTAGGTCCTCTCAGTCGTATCTATGGCTGTCGAAAAGCGTACACGCTCCATTCCGTACGGAAGTAGCTGAGCTAGGGAATGCTGTTGCCTTTCGATCAACAAGGCTACATCGTGCTGGGGTTCCTGCTCCCGATTAAGGAGCAACTGCGCTGGGAGAGACTCAACAGGGAAAAGTATCAAGCTTCCGGGAAGGAGATGCATCAGAAAATGAGCTGGCTTGCCGCGATGTCGATCGCCACCACCCCCACAGACGCTCACTTGCCGGGTTCCAGGATCGGATCCATCGCGCGAAATGACGTCCAGGAGGGTGGCATTTCAAGCTAAGAACTTCAAACGCGGGAAGACTCACCGATGAGCCCAGTCGGAACTACCGCAGCTGCGGCTAGATGCAATCCAGGCTCTCATATTAGCAGCCCGTAGCCGCTGTTAATTTCCGACTTGCTCGTGCGGCGGACCCTTACGCAGTCCAATAAGACATGCAGATCATAACACATCTACTAGTTCAAGTTTTTGATCAGCACTTTTTCCTGTGGAGGGCCATGAAGACTTTACTGGAAAGATGGGTGAAACATACGTAGAGTCTCTGGTGAACCGGTGAACCCGCGGCAGCCCCGGATTAGCGCCCAAGATGACAGGCGCCTATGTCCACTATTTTCCACTGCACCCATAGTTCCAAACAATCGCGGCCTTTAGCGGACTTGTCGGCTTACTCGGCATCGCTGTTTGACTCTTGTCTGAGCCGTCCTCCTCGCGGGCAAGACTTCTGGCCCCACGCTCCTGCCCGCTGGTCCCTCCTTTTGATTTGCATATCCTTGTCAAGATGTGGTGCTCTAGCAGCGGGCTGAGATCGTCATCACTACTCTGGGTTCAAGTTGTATGTAAGTGCTGTCCTGACGTTCTGTCCCCACTGTGAATGGCACTGACATGAGGGGCAGGCATAAGAAGTACTGGCTTATCAGCCGGTCAAAAGGAACTACATAATTATCAGTCTCAGCGATACCGTTTGCCACGAATGCCCGATGTACTGAGGCGGGACAGGATCAGCCTTTTACAGCTGCCATCCTCCGATCTCTCTGCAACCCGAGGCCGGTGTACGATGTCATGGGTATTATTCCATGAGTGATGTCCTCCCGTGTTCGCATAAGTGATACAACGAGCAAGCGCTCTACCGGGTTCACGCCCGGAGCGGTCGCATCCTCTTGGTCCTAATATCATCTCAAGAGGACGTTCAAGACGTTCCCACATCGACTCAGCTCATCGTCTACCAGTACTCCTGAGTCTCTGCACGCGTCCTCCCACTCCCGCTCTTCGCTACACCACCACCAACACATCGGGTTCCACCTCAGGATGCGTATCGAAGTGGATGCTGCTACAATGGCGGTACTGTAGCCTCATTTTCCTGTTCATGACGTGCTAATGAGAGAGCTGGGTAGGTCATGGAGACTATATTCTCGGGCGGAAAGGGACAGAGGGCGCCCTTGAAGTGGTCAGACTTCGTCACTGTGAGTAGTCGCTCAACAGGTCCCAGTCATTGCCTTACCACTGATGCCGAACAGGCCATGACGGAGCTGGGCTTCTGGTACACGACCGCCAAAGGCAAAGGACAACACAAGGCTAAGGGTAATGGGTCCAAGAGGGTCTTCGTTCCCGATGGCGCTCCGTCTCGCCCTTCCTTCACCTGGCATGAGGTACGCGAGGTACGCGGCATCGGAGCGACGCTCATTCTTCCCCATTTCCAGCCCCATGGAAAGCAGAAGGGTAACAACTCACTCGGGCCTGATGCAATGAGCAGGTGCGCGTCCGCTTTATCGTGTCGATGTCCACTCATACCGGATTGTGATGATAGGCTACGGAAGATATTGTCCCGCAACTATGGGTGGGACGCCAACACGTTCGTTCCCAAGTGATACAGATCTAGTAGTAGAGTCTACTTACAGTCTTGAATGAGAAGTCATTGACCAACGAGATCATGAAACTGGCCCTCAGTTAGTTCTCGTTGTGTTGGATCGCGTATCCGGTACTCATCGCCGAACACGCGACTCTTACTCACTTGCGCAATCTATAGTACTATAGCCTGCGGGTTGCAATGAGCCCTCCCTCAGGCTTTTGCCCTCGGCTCCTCGCGACGCCCGCGTGACCGAGTTTGCTTCCGCCCTCCCAGCTCAACCATACCATTCGCTCGCCCAAGCCCGGCGAACTCCTTCCCTTCGCGCAGTCCCCTGGACCCCGACCTGGATCCAGTCCCCAAGGGCTCGTTTTCCCTGGTCGCCTGGTGCTGCAAGCCTCGTCGCGTGGTCGGGTTGAGCACCGGTATTACTATTTGCCCTCGTCAATACCGGTGCGCAAGCGTCACCTGCTGTCCGTTGGGCTCGTTGTGCAGTGCAACTCCCTTCCAAGTTCGACGCGCTAGAAGTCTGCAGCGCCGCAGAAGCACCTCGTCGGCGACCCTCCCGCCATCTCCGCCCCCGCTCTCTTACCATACACGAATCAGCTCGCTGGACCTAAGCCATACGTGCAACATACTGTACCCTTCGTTCGGGCGCTGCTGCGAGACGCGGCAGGTGAAATGCGAGCCAGGAGACGAGGGAGATGAGAGAGCGAAGAGGGACGGACGGGTCATCTGGGTGGGTGAATGCGAAGGAGGACGAAAGCCAGAGCCGAGAATTCCAGGATATCGAGAGGAACTGCGAGAAAGGACGGGAACGGGGATAGATACGATGCGCCGGGTACGTCGGACGTCGAGATTTGTCACCTACGTGCGAGGATACATGGGCCGCTTTTGCTATAACTTGCTACGCTGTCTATACCCCACCTCCGGCTTGACCCGCCATGAAACTGCCGCTGCCACAAACACTAGCGCCGCGACGCCGACCGCGGCAGAGAAGTTGTGATAGGGATACTGGAGCGCAAGATTAGGGGGAGCCGGGGAGGGGACGACATCGAAACTTACGCCATCCTTCGGTGGCTTCTGTACGCGGGAGTCTGTCGTCGCGCCTGAGACAACGCTTGCAGCGGTCGAGATGGGCTGGTTGACGACAGATGACTCTGGATGATGGGGAAGGGCATCTTGCCCTGTGCTGACCGTCGCTATTCCGCTCGCGATTACTGGGGTGGAGGCCCTCCGAGTGGCTTGAGTCGTCCACCGCCCATGGTGACCGCGGACGGGGACCAGTATCAGAGAAGGAGCCCTCGCTGTCACCGTTTCGCGCACCGGCGTGCTGCTGCTCATTGACTGCGGCGCCCGGCGATACTGATTGCTACCGCTTCTGACCTCTCGACGTGCTGATGCGCTTTCGGGGTGTCCTTGGCCGTGTCTACTCTGCTGAGAGGCTCCGGGGACTCGGCGGCGTCACCAGCCTGCCGCCACTCGAGCGGGGCTTTGCGTTCCCATTTATAAGGCTCTGTTGTTGTTGCGCCTGAAAGGACGCCAGGGAGAGGAGGCCGGACTCGACCTTGGCGGCAGCGCCGGAGATGGTCTCCTCTGCGGCCCGCAGGGCTCTCCCACTCCTCCTTCGCGCGCCGGAAGAGGTCGCGCTCCTCGTTCCAATCCACCTGCACGCCCCTCCACCGGCCCTCAACGTTGTTCTTCCACTCAGTGAACATCGCCGTGAGGGACTCGCGTTCCTGCACGCGCGCCGCCTCGACCGTAGCAGCAGGCACGGACGGCTCCTGCGGCGGCGCAAGCACAGATCGAGATGCACGATCACGTGACCGTGGGTATTTCTATCGCGTCGCCACAGGCGCGCGTCCAGTAATGGGAGGTGTCTTGCAGTATGAGGTATCGAGCGGCGACACAATGTTGGCAGCCAGAATTTTTCTCTCCCCTTCTCATCCTCCTGCTCTTCCTTACGCCGTTTCTCTCTAGGGTACCATGAGCCTCCCGTCTGACAACGCAAGCGCGACTCAGCCTCCATCTTCTGTGACGCGTGCCATTCCTAGCAGTGCTGGGTTTACCAACCCCTCTGCTGCTCGCTCCGTGCCTGCTGATTCCGCTGGTGTGCGACTCATCGCACTTTCTTCCCCTCCTTCTACACCTGCTCCTCCTCAGCCATCTGCCCATTCTCCGCCATCTGCCCCTCCTCGGCCGTCTGCCCCTCCTCCGTCATCTTCCCAATCTGGAGTCGATGCGCCCCCGAAACGTCCTCCACCGTCCGCAGCGATTGACCCGGCTGAAATGGAACGTGCACGCGAGGCCATTGCCGAACGGTGTTCTGGTCACAGATCATCATTTGGCATACAACATTCGGTGACATTCACCAACGAAGCGGAATTCTATGCTGTCTATGAGGAGATCCACAGGAGGCGTCAGCTCGAGCCTCCGATGCCGGAGGGCGGTGTCACATTCACACGGGCTATACTTGGCTGGTGGGAGGACGATGACGCGGACGCGGACGGGGAAACCGACAGCGACGGTGGAACCGTGATTGCGGGCGAATCCTCTGACGACGAAAGCACGAAGGACCTCTCCGGCAGCGCCGGATCGAATGAGGTCTCGCAGAAGGAAGAGTCCGACCGTCTAGCACCTCCCAGCGGGCTATCTGCGGGGAGCTCCGGGACGTCTGCTGTCGAAAACTCGGCTAAAGCTATGATGTCTCGGAGGAAGAGACGTGCTTTGCGGGCGAGCATGCCGCCTAACAAGAGATCGCGTCTTTCCATCAATGAGGTGAACTCGACTGTCGAGGACGACGCCACTGGAGAAAGGTTCGTTCTCGTGGTTCATTTGCGGTGTTATACACTGATGCATGTTGAACAGTTCGTCGTCCAATGGCAAGGCTAGTGTGGCAGATGCCCCCCAGAGCTCTGAATCCGAGCCCAACAACGTCAAGGCTCATCTCCTGTAAGGAATCGACGAGATACGTCCATCTTCGGACAGAGGATTGTCACCGTGCGTATACTATGCATTCGAGAGACATCCGGTGGCTAACCTTCTCGCGTCTTAGGTTGGGAGCGAGCACGCCGTTGGCCGAGTCAATGTAACTACAGCGTCGCCGCTCTCATGTAGATACTGCTACTTTCTTGGTCCGTCTCTGGCACATATGCGAGCACCCGCATCCCCCCCTCTTGCTTCGCCTTGTCTCTCTTTTGGTCCCTGTCGCACATATTTCATCCATAATCTGTCCTCCGCTCGCGTCCACCCTTCTCTTGCTATACCATATTGACGACGCGTCATAGGAGAGCCTCTGCAGCATGTATGTACAAGTCGCTTGATAGAACTATGCTCGACTTCTGCTATACTGCACAACCCCTGAAAGACGAAATCCAAGTATGCGAGGCTCCGACATTCGCTCGACTAGAGACCCCAGGGCGCATATGGCGTTTCACCAATCGCTACGAAGCAAGGGTAATTGATACCCTCGAGACCTCTCCTTTCCGATACACTCCAGACCTCTCCTTTCGTGGCAACCCTGGTATTCCACGACAATCAATTGATGATGCTCTGATTGAGATACAAGAGAGAATTCGGCACTATGACCGACTACTACGACGTGGGCCTCTCGAGCTCCAGTGACCGTCCACCCTGGGATACAGTACTATGCTCTGTGGATTTTCTCCTTTGTAGGGACGAACGGAACCCTACATACAACAGAGAGCGAGAGAGCGGACCATGTGGGCCAGTTTTTGGGGTAGGAGGGATACCTAGAACGACGTAGGGATAAGCTTCCCATGCTGCCTGCAAGCAACAGGGCATTGGAAGATGCGGCTCACCGAGATATTGCTTGACTAGATGTTCACGAATGCGATGTCCCATATACGCATGCTTGGGAATGTCTCGCGTAGACCTATCACGATCGGCTCGCGAGGGACTCCCTGCGTAATATACATCGAACGTATAACGAGTGTAAAGAGGTTGGTGTTCGCAGGAGGTCGCGTGGCCATTGACCACTCTACCGAACCGTTCATTACGGGGAGGGACAACTCGCGCAGGGAGGGACAGGATTGTGCAAATTGGAGGAGACTGTTGAGAGTGGGCAGAGGACTGGAGGGGTGGTGACGGAAATCCAGATCCAGGCACTCGAGAGAAGGCCAATACCAGGCAAGTCTCAGGAGAGCGTCCCCATCAAACGCTATAACATGGCCGGGAAGGCGGATGGTGACGCAATTGAGATGCGCCATCGAGAGGAGGGGCGCAATGTATACCAGGAAGGTAGGCCGTATACGTCCAGCGGCTGAGTCGGACAAGACAGTGACGCAGCGGAGGGCCTCGGAGAGTAAGGGCCTGACGTTTGCAAGGCCCTCGAAGACTCCAGACGCTCCAGTGCGCGCGTTCAGCCAGAGTTGCTTGAGCTGTGTAAAGGTACCACTGGGATCCTGCACCGGCAGACGCCTGAGTGCTGTCTCTGGAACGATTGTTTCGCCGGTCAGCTCGTCTCAAATATGATTACATCAAGAATACTGACTGCTGACAGAGCGAACGTCCACAGGAAGTCGGTGTAGCGTACTGAAGTAGATGAAAGGGGTATGCTGGCGTCCGAACGATTTGTAGGCACGTATGTAGAGGCGATGGAGAGATGGCGAGAGCAGCAGAAGCTTCCGGGCGAGTCTCTCTGCCCACCCGGCGAAGGCTTCTTGTCCTAAAGGACCGTCGCGGAAGTCCATGACGTCAACAGTGAGGTACTTGAGGTTGGGGCCGACGAGATAGAGGAGATCGTCGTTAGGGGAAACTCCCTGGTCCCAATGCAGCTCCCGCAAGGAGCAGAGGATGGACGACTGATCGGGGACGAGAGCCGAGAGCAGGGGAAGGATGCCGTCTTGAAAGCTAGCGGCTCGAAGTTTCGCTGCTTTGATGAGGCTGGCGTAGTACAGGGCATTATTCCACGCACGATGCGTCGTGACCGCCTCGGAAAACATCCGTAAACCCCTAGAAATCGCGTTAAAAGGGATACAACATTGCGAGATAGGCATAGTACCTCTCAAACTCTTCGGGCGTGCCTCCCATCAACGCATATATTTTGTGGCGGACTGGGATTGCATCGAGTTGCACGACGAGCGCGAATAGACCCTCATCAGGGGCCTCGCTCCACAGCAGGGCAGCCGCACAGTGGAAGAACACCTTCGAAGCCAGCATGCAGGACAGGAAGAGCTGCCGGTCGCCTGCAGTGTATGTGTCTTTCCGGAATTCGTCGAAAACGAGAGCCACTAAATCAAAGCACCCGAGAAATCGCGACACTGCGCTCGGGAGGGGGAGCGGATCCAGCGACAATGAGGGACTCCTGTCCGGATGTCGGGGAGCGCAGAATTGATAGCTCCGCCGACCTGGATTGCCGTCTGTGCGCACCAGGAAGGGCGGATTATGATGTGCAAGTGCAGGAAGCCTGCGGTTCATCAATTGTCACACTTAGTAAATTGTAAGGCTGATAGTTCATGTTGGAATTGTACGGACCGGTTCGCAAACATACTCTTCCTTTCCCCGGTGAAGACTGATGGACTTAATGCCCCGCGGAAACCAGCAACTGGCTCGAGCGACGTGCCTGCGGCGCGACCAGCAAGGTTCAGCTCTGAGTCAGAGCACGGGAATCAGATCTGGATCCCGCGCGCTTCAAATCACTCCTCAGAGTAGAGCATTCCTTCTTGAGCAAGCCGTGGGATCAGCAGGCAGTCCTGATTAGTGCAGACCTCCGTTCTCGCCGGGGCAAATTTTTCATTCTCAACCACCACCCCCGTTGTACATCGGACACTTCCTTCCACCCACTTCAGTCCACATGCCGTCCACCCGCTCCAGCAACTCAGAGACGCGTCCCGGGATAGCTGTCGCTCCTAGAAAGCGTCGCACTGCCGAGGAAGTTGCTGCTGAGAAGGCTCAGAAGGCGCTTGCGAAACTTGAGAAGGAGAAGGCGAAGAAGGCGAAGGAGCTCGAGATCGCTGCGCTCGAGCTGGAGATGCAGGCGAACGAAGCAAAAATTCGTGAGCTCCGAGAGAAACACTCGAAGCATGAGATTACTCACCAGACTCGCTCGCTGGATGGTCCGGGTGTTGCGTTGGGCATCCTTGACGTTGTTGCAGGAGGTGCCGCCGCTACGAAGCGTAAGCGCGCGCCAGCCAAACCAGGCAAGAAGGTCCGCACGGATGCTCCCTCATCTGACGTCCATTCCGACGGCATGGATGTCGACGACGGTGAGGCCCCAACTCCTTCACCGTTCCCCGGAGGTGGTAAAGGCGTCCAGGAGCCTTCATCCGAGCTCACCGAGCCGGAGTCGGAGATGGGGAACACCGAGACGCCAAAGCCGCCGAAGAAGAAGATCAAGGTCAGCAAGCCAGTTGAGCAGCCCTTGCGAAACAACGTGGAGGCGGCCAAAGCAAAGATCCTCCAGGAGAGTAAGTCCCGCCACCGCGCTGCGGCGGCTGACGATGAGAACTCTGTGGCCGACACCGAGGCGCCCGTGCCCAGTGTGAGCACAGCCACGGGAGAGAAGTACGTTCTCCCCTCGTTCCTTCTTCTTCCCCACTCATCACGCCCCTGCCACCCCCTCCCCCACATCCTTCTCTACTACGACCCGCCTCTAGGAAACGTTCCTTGGTGTCCACCTGGGCTGAGAACGTCGCATTCGCCGAACTCGCGACCCCGGTACAAAACAGGATTGTCTCTGCCCATCGAACTGTGGCGATCCCTGCTACGCCCTTCATGGGTGCGGAGAATGCGTTCGGGAAGGCTAAGGGGAAGGCTAAGGAGAAAGTCAAGCCGAGACCCATCAACAAGCGCAAGGAGGCTGAGGAAGTGGCTGACGGGGGCATTCGAGAGGGCGGGTACGTTGGGAGCGAGGACGAGGTCACTGAGGCTGCTGCCGCGAAGGCTAGCCCCGCCAAGCACGGTCAGCGGTTGACAAGCGCGGTGAGTCCCTCTGCTACTGTGACGCGAGCAGCTCGTGATGCGCTCCTTGAGGCCCTCGTGAAGTGCGAGGATGTCAATCTCGCGACGCCCGGCAAGCCGAAGAAGACGGCTGGCGCGAAGGGCCAGGACAAGAAACAAGCGGTCAAGTCGACCTCGGGGTCTTCTACCACGAGCAAGTCTACGACGAGTAAGTCCACGGTGAGCAAGTCCGTGACTAGCGCGACAGCATCAAGCAAGCCGGCTTCACGTAAGTCGACGACGAAAACCAGCTCTTCCCGCAGTACCAATGGCTTTAGCCGCAAGAAGGTCCGTATCGTTTTCATTGACGAGGCCGTCCACTGACACAAAGCGGATGATTAGGGAAGCGAAGTTGCCGACGATGACGAAGAAGAAGGGGAGGACGACGATGATGAGGAGGAGGATGACGACGACGAGAGCGAGGGTGAAGACAAGGACGAGGACGATGAAGACAATGCGACGATCACTGAGGGTAAGACGACCGTCAAGGGCCGCGCGAGCAAGGCGAAGGGTGGGAAGCCCCGGTCAACCCCGAAAAACTCAGATATTCCTGCAGCCGCTCACGAGCAGAACGCTTGGAAGGCGAAGTTCATCCCGACGTTCCTGAAGGCAATAGGCACTCGCAGCGACCCATGGGCATTGAATGATCGCGAGATGATCAAGCTGCTGCAAGCGATCTGGGACGCCCTGTACGGCGATCGGCTTCCATATGTCATCACTGCGAACGACTCGGTGCACGCGCTCGTGAGTGGCATACATCGCATGGAGCGCCGCTCTCAACTGACAATCACTTAGGCGTCCCAACGTATGTACGAGTGGCGTTCGGCGTTTGGCAGCTCAGCCATGCGCACCTTCGAGTCCTTCTTCAATGCCATGGTCGACGACTTTCCTGATCGTGCATCGCGACGGGAATTTTGCGATCGCATCGTCCCCGGGGGACGTATCTTCTTCGCGGATCCAGAAGGCGACAGCAAAGAGGTATATCCTCCTTCCAGAAGTGGGTTCTCTATCTGACATGTCTCCGTAGGGTCTCTATCGGTCCCCGTTCCTGATCAACAGCATATCCGCGCATATCGACGCCATTCAAGGGGCCATCGTTGTGCCGAACCTGTACAAGTCTCCCATAGATGAGTACCCGTACGGTGCAATCGGGTTGGCTGCGGCTGCGGTAAGCAGTCACGACGATCACACATTCGCGCCATCACTGATACGTAGCAAGGCTTTGCGCGTCGCGTCGCTTTGGAGGCTGCGTCGAATCAAGTACAACAAAGCCGGCCAACCTGTCGTGAAGAAAGCGTTGAACCCCGCTACCGGCAAGAGGACCACCACGGACGTAGCCTTCAGCAGCAACAACTTCCGCATGAGGACTCTTGAGCTGATCAGCGGTGCTCGGAAACTGTCGCCCGCTGAGCTCGACGGCATCGTCGACCACGCCTATCGGGTCGCGCAGCTCGAGGCTCCTTCGGCAGCGGAGGTTACACCACCGGCGATCCTTACCGCCACCGCCGACTTCACTATTGACGACTTGTTTAACGTGAGTCGTCGTCGATTATTGGTACATCATGCAATATGCAACCGCCATCTAATGTGTGTTCAGTAGGCGTAGCCGAGAGACCCGGGATGGCTGATGCGCCTCCCCGCCCTGTCGCGTTGAGCAGCAACACTTCGTCCGGCTTTGTTTTCCAAATTTCTTGCTGTATGATCCTGTCTCGAACCTCGCCATCCTCAAACTGTCACCTTCCGCGCTCGCCTTCGCTCTCACCGTACGCACACGCCATACACGCTCGCCACGCGCGCTCGCCGTCGCTCTCGCCTCTTGACTCGCCTCCGCACTCACCTCCACATCATCGTTCAAGTCGTCCGCATCGCCTATCTGAAGCATTTCGTAATCTGTGTATATTGTGATGTACGTCCCTCATAACCCCCTCTCCGTGCTGTAGTAATCCATACGTATCTAGCTCAAGCGGTTGAATCCGCGCTCCACTCAGGCTGAAGCTTCTTGTCCCCAGCATAGCATCCCTATTTTGGCGCTAGCAGTATGTATACGACCTCCGTCGATCCGTCTGTCGCCCTTTGTATATGTCCGTCTTGACGCCTCCTTATCGTCTGATCCCTGCGCCTGCGACGCCGCATAGCAGTATTATCTACGTCTAGTCGAATATCGAATTGAATGATATATCCTGTTGTATATACAAACGTCTAGCGCCATGAGCCTCCTGACGCGCCGGCGTTGCTGACCTTCTGACCTTTTGATCGTCTTACGCATCTGTGCGTCTGCGCCTGCGCGTCCGCATTTGTACGGCCGTCTACATTTGGTCCACATCTGTATGGCGCCTGGGTCTCCGGTCTCATTCTCTGTTCCTGTTGGTCTTGCAGACTTATGTGGCTGAGCACCTTGAGCGCCTTATCCACTTAAACAGCAACGCTGCCAGCAGGAGCAATGCTGACGCCCTGAGCTCCTGACGGTCTTAATCCTGCCATCGGCTTTCTGCCTGATCGCCTTTGCACCTTGCGACATTTGGTATACCGTCCTCTCCTGTGTCGACATCTCCAAGACTGTAATGCGTGTGAAAGGCAAAGTATTGCATTAGGAGCTTATTTCCGCATGTCAGTCTTGTACAAGGCGCTAAGACCGCTGTGGAATTTGCTGATGCACTGTAACACGGTATCCAGGTTTAGCCGACGACTCGCTCGAAGAGTACGCCTCATGACGCTGAAAATGGGAGCCCTGCAAGGGGAAGTAAGGCAGGGATGAGAGTCGAAGCTTGATAGCATCCTGGCGGCAGCCTGGGCGTCATAAGCGCTTGAGCGCTCGCCATCACGTCCTGATGGAAGCCGCCTCATGAAGGTAAGGTAGGGAGGATGTCCTCCAAATCGGTGCAGTCTTCCCCCACAACAGTCCAAGATCTGGTGTATGGTCGTGAAGAAGCTAAACTGTACACATGTCAGCTAATAGCAGCAGCCGCTACGTAGGCGCGCACATACCTACAGTTGCGGACCAGAGCGGGGATCGTGCCGTCGTGAGCGGCGCAGGCGTTAGGAACGTTATTCAAACACTGGCAGGCACCGACAGCTGCTGCCCGACCATCTCCCATCGCCCTGCTACACTGGTGTGGAGACATTCTCTGCATACGTACGAGCATTTGTCGAGTCCCCACCAAGAGCATCCTTCGGTGGTACATAGACGGGATGTTAGGAAGGTCGCTCGTCCGCTTCGAGCGCACTAAGGGGAATCTTGTTTGATCAACCACTTGACGAGCAGGCGCGGGAGGTCGGACTCGTCATCTCATGACAGGAATAGCTCGCGTGAGTGAAGGACGTACACCTTTTCGTCATTTGGGGCTTCAGGGAGCGGTAGCACTTACCTAGCTCACCTGCACGCCGGCCAAGCGATGTACGGCCCCCAGCGTAGAGCAACAATCATGCACCATACCTCGCCTAAGGCAAGTAGCGCGAACAAGATTGAGCAAGTCCTAGAGCGCTGTTGTCGTTTTTAGCGTAGGAAGCAAGCCGCTTGCAGGCGGGTGATCGCGCCCTGGTGGCCGCACAGCCCGAGAAGTTGGTTAAGAGCTCGAGATTTCATATGAAGTGGGGGGTCGCTCTGGCCCAAGCGTCGTCTGTACAGTTATGGCTCGTGCACTTGGAGTAGGTCACAGCGCAAGGCCCCAGCATAGAGGTTGGCCAGATATACGGAAAGGGGTAGACAGAGAGCAGTACGCTAGCCAGAGAAGCACAAGGAGTCACCTAGTTGTCGAGATGCCCATGTTGAGGATGCTTTAGGTTAGCGAAGATGAGGCCCAGAGCAATTCCTCGCGGCTTTGCGAAGGACGACGCCATGGAGGGGATTGAGAGACGAACGAGGGGGGGGGGGGAGGTGAGCTCGCGGCAAAGCCAGCCTATATGTCGTGCAGACGAGGACGGGTTTTACTCACTAACGCGGGCAGATGGCTATCCTTTGGGTCCCCCATAGCGCTAGTCATCGGCCATAGCGGACTTGACGCGCTGTTCTGTCGTACGGAACATCTGGTCTGACACCTCCTTTCAGATGAGAGACATCATATCGTGGATAGGTGCCATCTTCCTGCGCTTCCGCAAGTGTCGTCAGTGCATGACCAACCAAAGTTTGTAGATACAACGATCGAGCTGCACGCGCTATTTTGATGCTCTTGCCTGAGCAGCCGCTTCCTTTGCCAGGGCTTACATGTTGTCAGTATTCGGAGCTACAGCTGCCATTTTGGAGGCCACCTCGCCGGGGTCCGACATAGCCGCTGTGACGGATAACACCCGGGGGTTGGATTCTCGTCAGGACAAGGGAACATCCAGCTAACAGAGGGGGGGCTCTTCGCACGGGATTAAAGTCTCGCGCGGAGTTGTGCCATGGCTCGGAAGCGAGAGACAAGCCTGGTCGTGGGCGGGAGGCAGCTGCAGATGCCAGGTCAGAATCTGTCATGTCAGTGCCAGAGAAAACTACAAGGGTAACGTTGGTAATCGATGCAATGCCAGTGGTCCTGATACGGCATGCAGTACAATGCCAGGCTCTGGCAGTGTTGACATCCCTCTGAACCACACGGACGAGACATACTGCACAACCTCAACGTACCTGGATTCGGGTAGAGCAGCTAGAGCCCGAGGCGGTCGTAGTAGCCACGCAGGTCGCAGCGTCCGACATCAATACCTACAAGTGAAGGTTCCTGGACATGATAGAGCCCACATGAGCATGCGTGTCGGTCGGTGCGTGCGTGGCACAAGTGTGTCAGCACCCAAAGCATCCAGTAGACGCCCAGGCTGAGGGGTTTCTTCTCTCGCAACCACATCGTCTTCGGGTTCTGTGCAGTGACCATCCACGGACACAATGGAACCATATGCGCTGCCATGGCTTGTGAACATGTCTGTCTAACGCGGTAACTATCTCCGGATCGCTGGCCCGTCCAGCGCCCTCGCTGCTCACTCGACCCTTGGAAACCACACAACACTGACCGCGAACAGCTGCGCAGCCTCGAGAGTCCTTTGTCGCCAGCTTCTTTCTCGCACAGCTCTCGCGCGATCGTCCAGCTCTGGTCAACCCCCGAGCTCGACGGAGCCTCGGGGCTGCCATCAGCGCACCCGCCCATCAAGGTGAGACGTTGATCCTTATCCACGTCCATGATTGGTGCTCTTCCCCGCACTGACCTGCAGTCCGCGTCGGGGCGCGAACCTTTTTCTTCTGTCTTTTCGCTGATGCAATGTCGCCATGCCACGCACGTACCGAGTCACACTAGCCCCGTCACTCTTTCAAATCCGATATATGGCCCGTGTCACTCTGATCGTTCTGCTGCTGTGCACTCTCTTCCCCGATCTCCCCTCTCGCCCATCCTCCCAGCACTGCCAATCCTTCGGTGGTCCCGAAGCTCCTACCCGGAGTAGTACTTCGTCCGTCTTCCAGCCTGGACTGAGCTGCGGTACCGAACCTCTACTCACATCTTTCCTTCCCGCGTCTGACTCTGCTTGCTATAAAGGGCTGCTCTCTCTTGGCTGGCACTCCGCTCGACTCTTTACTCCTCAACCACCATCTCTGCTGCAATGGCTTCTCCTTACGGCCACGCACCTCAGTTCTACTACCCGACGCCCTACCTCTACCCCTACTATCATCAGCCGCACATCTCGCCCTTCATCCCCCCAGTGCTGCTTCCGGCCTCCCCTCAGCTGCCACCTCGCGATGACCGACGTGTACACTGGGACGATCAGCCTCACCAACGTCAGCGACGTCCCTCTTGGCATGGCGGTCTCGTACCCCCTCCCAACCCTGTTCCCTTCCCCTCACCTCCGATCATCGTCACCCCTCTTCCGCCTATGATGCCTCTTGCTCCGCAGCCTCAGCCGTACTACACGCACCACCGACGCTCCTCAGACAGCTGCCTGCCTCAGCCTGCCTGGTACACTTTCCCGACCATGGCCATGATGCAGCCTGTCCAGTTCCAGCCCTCTCCCCCAGCGCCCGCCATCCACCCTCTGCTGAACGGCGAAAACGCTGGGGGCCCGATGCTGC
The DNA here is from genome assembly GCA_022385805.1 of Pilatotrama ljubarskyi. Taxonomy (NCBI): domain Eukaryota; kingdom Fungi; phylum Basidiomycota; class Agaricomycetes; order Polyporales; family Polyporaceae; genus Pilatotrama; species Pilatotrama ljubarskyi. Next base: position 41,200 of record MU277757.1, on the reverse strand, counting down.
TCTTCGACCTCTCCCTCAACACCTTCAACCCGCAGCGCGTCAAGTCTCTCAGCCAGACCTCTGGCACCCCACTCACGCTCGAGGAGCTCCGCGAGCCCGCGACGTACCCCGCGGTCCGGCGTATGACCATCACCTGCGACAGGCTCCCCGAGTGGCCCATCGTGCTCGAGCCGCACTCGACCTCGCGCGAGCGCTCGCGAGAACGCTCGCCCTTCCTCAACGTGCCCGCCGCCGCCGCCGACGACACGCCCATCACGGTCTACGACGTGCTCATGGCGATCCACCGCACGATGCAGCGCCAGATCTCGCACGTCGACTGGGCGCGGCTCACGCGCGCGCAGACGTACGACATCTCCGCCGCCTACACGCGCCGCTGCCGCACGTTCCCGTCCGCGGCCGCGTTCGAGGAGGCGCAGGGCGTGCGCAGGGTCGACTACCTCCTCGACCAGTACATGTTCCGCGGGCTCGTGCGCGACAACGTCCAGGACGGGTTCTCGAAGATGAAGCTGATGGTCGGGCCCCCTGTGCGGTGAGCGCTTGAGCGCTGATCTGCGGTCTGCGTTCGGTGGTCGGGCCCCGGGGGCTTTGTGCGGGGCGCGCAGCTGTCGTGTCGTGTGCGTGGGTCCTTTGTCAAGCGGCTGATGGACACGTTGTGCTGTGACTCGTCGCGACACTTGGACTGGACGTTCTTTTTCTGGTTCACTACGGCGTCCTGGTTTTGTGGCTAGCGGCTGGTTTCCTTATGCGCTCTCGGTGAGATGAACGGTGAGATTTCAGACTCCTTGCTGGCTTGAAGTTGTGATCTGCCCATACCCTTCCTTGCATATAGGCCGGTTGACGGCATAACTTATCCCTCTAATCTTACAACGCTATATCTACGTATACCTTTACGACGATGCCACATCCGCAATACGAGCTTGACATGTATCATGACGAGAAAATGCAAACAGATATCTAGAGTTCCCTCGCACGAGGTTGACACAGCACCGGCTTGCTGCCTGTCCGTGATTAGCGCGCGATCTCACTGGGGGGATTACAGCTTGAAGTTCAACGAGCCTTTTTACTCTGCACGGCTCTTCTGGATATCGAGGATTGGTGAACTGCCAGCAAAGCCTAAATCCGCGAGACGGTGCACATACAAGGGAACAAAGCGATAGTAGTACAAGGCCACTGCGGATCCTCACGGAGTCTCCTGAGGGCGCGCGACAAGCTTCGTGCCAGACACCTTGCCAGCCTTCATCCTTGCCAGCCCATCGTTGATCCCCGCTAATCCGTTCGGAAGCACCTCGACCGGGTTCGGCTGCATGCAACGCGTCAGCATCCCACCATAGCCAGCACAGCAGTCCCCTTAGACGTGCCTTCAGCAGCCCCTTCTCGAGCCACCCCGTGAGGTGCTCGAACATCGCCCTCCCGCACTCCCTGTTGTACGGCAACCTCGGGCTCCCAAACACGTACCCCACGCGCTTCCCCTCGCCCGGGTTCACGCAGTCCTCCGGGAATCGCTCCGGACCCGGCGCTACGGTCGCGAGCAGGCCCCCGGGCGCGAGCGCGTCCCTCGCGAGGCGCACCGGCTCCGGGCCCCCAAGCAGGAACGCGACCAGCGCGAAGCGGATCGGCTTGCCGCCCGTGAGCGCGGGGAGCTCCGCGAGGATGGACTCGTTCGAGCGGTGTCTGTCGAGGACGTGCGTCGCCCCGAGGGACTTGAGCAGCTCCGCGTTGTGCGGCGACGCGGTCGCGATGATCGGGTGGTGCCCGGCCATCTTCGCGAGCTGTATCGCTGGGAGAAAGGGGGCGGTCACTCGTCGGCCTGCGTCCTGCACGACAGTAGCGTTGGGCGCACACGGGACGTACCGTATTGGCCGAGGGACGCGGCGCCGGCGACGATGAACGCGGGCGTGCCGGCATACGCCGTCTGGCCCTCGGGCTCCCAGACGGGCTTGAGGCGCAGGCTGCGGTTCTCAGGGGCCGGAGACTGGTTGTAAAGCCCCAGGACGTCGGTCGAGAGGGCGAGCGGGATGGATGCCGCCTGCTCGAACGTGATGTTATCCGGGATCTACGAGACTCTCTGATCAGCTCCCCGTTGGAGAATATGTCGCAAGAAGCGGAGACGTACTATGGAGGTGAGGTCCGAGGGCACGATCGCATATTGCTGGAAGGTGGCTCCAGTGGCGCGCATATCACCTTGGAACAGGCTGGGTATATGCAGGCACGCGGTCAGCGTCAGCAAACGCTTCCCGTCGCCAAAGGCCGTGGACGGTCGATACTCACACCTTGTCGCCTACCTTCCTGTTCGTGACCTCCGAGCCGACCTCGACGACGATGCCAGCACCGTCGCACCCAGGATGGTGCGGCCACTCCTGGATGAGGAACCTGGATATGGGCGGGTCGACGATGGCGTAATCGACGGGGTTGAGTGCGCAAGCGAGGATCTTGACCAGCACGTCCTGAGGCCCGGGCCTGGGGACGGGAGTCTCCTCGAGGACGTACGGGGTGCTCTCCTTGTGGAGGACGAGGGACTTCTGCTTGGTAGGAGTGGGGTCGGACATGTCGTACTGGTAGAGGAGTCAACGTCCAGTGTATGGTGTGTTGGCTAGAGGAAGGCACGCGAAGTAGGCTCTTTATACGTGTAGAGTCCTCTACTACGCGCGACGTTGCAGATGTCAGCGGTACTCAGTACCGCAGGAGTTGATGCTGTATAATCGGGGCTCCGGAGCCGTGCTCAGGGGACGACCTGCCAGCGGAGTAAGCCCTAACACGAGATGAGGCAGAGCTCTCAGCATGCCGAGAGGACAGCTCAGCGGACGCAGTGCTCTCCTGGGAGGTCTGTTGGGTCGAATGGACGCCAGAGTGGTAAGCAGCTAGGAAGTGATCGATATGCCGATCGAGTCGGAGTGTCGGAGGTAGCAGATGGACAACTCCAGAGCCAGACTGCAGAACGACTGCGAAGATCGAGGATAGCAGCCAGCGCGTCCAGTAAAAGCCAGAGACTCTAGACGGGGCTGAAAGAATTCACTGACAGAATTGTGCTTGCGCGGTACGTGAGAGAGAACCCTGCGGTGTACAACGCGCAATCCCCTTTATTACCTGCGCCTGATGTCCCGAGGGCAGTCCGTTAGAAGAGTCGCCGCGTGCTGGGTGACCTGTTTACCGCTTTACCGCTTACCTTTCGGCATCGGTACACGCGAAAGTGCTCTGTCTTGCAGTCATGATGCATGCTTACCCTCGTATACGGTTGGCGATATGCTGTTCATCACGCACCGGAGCCCTTTCAAGACCCCGGACTGGCGCCGGGTCTCACAGAGGTGTAGAACCAAAGTGGGGCGTTTGGAGTTGTCTGAGTCATGGTTCGGGGTTTGGCATAGCCAGGTGCAGATACACGAATCGCGATCGCGACGAGTCGCAGCTAGCTGGGGCCGGTGAATGGGACGGGAGGTTGATTAGCAGGAATGAGTTGCATGGATGCCTGTATCAGGTGGGAATCGACCGACGCCATGAGTATCAGATAATTGCGTAGGACACAACAGAGTGCCAGCCTTCTCAGAGCATGGCAAACGATTGGAGATGAGAAGAGGGTGAACGAGAACAGACGTTGAACACTCACATAAATATATACGCTACAAGGTAAGAGTAAGCACAGCCCGCCTAGCTCAATCGGATAGAGCGTCAGACTCTTACTCGGCGGGAATCTGAAGGCTGCGAGTTCGACCCTCGCGGTGGGCTAGTTTCTTTTTCTCGTTTGCGATGGTTCCTCGAGCGTGCTATACGATTAATGGGTTCTTTTGCTCCAAGTGATCAGCTGGAGCTTGCAGCTGGCTTGCGTCCATTTGCGTCGGCAGGCGAGTAGCGTGATGGGTGGTGTGTGGGGAAGCTAGGGTTAGGAGTTATGTCACCGGAACGCCGAGTCGAGTGCGGGAACGGCTCGACTCGGACTCGTCCATAGCAAACTCATCCCAGCATGCCCCCGCCCCATCGAGTCATCTCCCTCTCTCTCGCCTCCACCTCTCCCCTCAAGCCCAGGTTCATCCCCAGACACTCCCTCTTCCGCTACAGAATGTCTAGCACCGCGGCTGTATGTACTCTTTCCCCTCTCTCGGGACGCCAAACTCACGCCCAGGGTCCACCCTAGTTTGGCTTGAAGGAGTCTTCGCTCGTACACACCCAGGGCTTCATTGACGGAAAATGGGTCGACGCCAAGGATGGCGGAGTGATCAAGGTCACCAGTGCGTGCCCACAATCCCATACACGCGTCCAGATGTGCTCATCATGCACCGTAGACCCTGCCACCGCAGAGGAGCTGGGGACCGTCCCGGAGATGGGTCTCGATGAAACGAAACAAGCGATAGAAGCTGCTTCGAACGCGTTCAAGACATGGAGCAAGACCACCGCAAAGGTTATTCCGGACACTTGCTTCGCGTTCTCGACGTGCTCATGATGGTACCTTACAGCACCGACACGACATCCTCAAGAGGCTCTTCGCGCTTATGCAGGAACACCAAGACGACCTCGCGCGTCTCATCGTGAGTTCCCAACGTGACAGACATGTAGCGGACCGCTGAACTCTCCGTCCAGACTCTCGAGAACGGCAAGCCCCTCGCAGAGGCCAAGGGAGAGCACGCATATAGCGCGTCCTTCATCGAGGTAAGCAGTCGCATGGTGTCCTCGGCAGGATAGTGAATGAACGTCGTCACAGTGGTTCGGTAAGGCACCCGTCTCGGTCCTGACCGTCTAACCATACTAACGTCGGTTCTCCCCGTGCAGCCGAGGAGGCCGTTCGTACCTATGGCGGTATGTTCCCTTAACATCGCTGCATACGCGTCGTGCTCAGCCGTCTTCGCCTTCAGAGGTCATACCCTCACCGTTCCCACACCTTCGGAATGTGGTCATCAAACAACCGATCGGTACGCAGCCAGAGCTCACTGCATCGACATCTATCACTGACTTGCCGTTGTTGCAGGTGTTGTGTATGTCTGTGCCGTGCTGTACAACTTACTCGTTCGCTCAACTGTGCTCTACGATGCAGCTCCATCCTGACGCCCTGGAACTTCCCTTCGGCCATGATCACGCGCAAGCTCGGCGCGGCCCTCGCTGCAGGCTGCACAGCCGTCATCAAGCCCCCTCCAGAGACTCCCTTCTCAGCACTCGCGCTCGTCGAGGTAGGGATCTCCGCCGAGGACCCTTACTATAACAAGCGTTGACCCACCCTGTGGAATAGTTGGCGACGCGCGCCGGGGTGCCGCCTGGTGTGATCAACGTGGTGACGACGCAGGCAAACGTGAACGAGGTCGGCCGCGAGATGTGCCAGAACACCGCGGTGAAGAAGGTCTCGTTCACTGGGAGCACGCCGGTCGCGAAGATGCTGTACGGCCTCGCTGCGACAACGTTGAAGAAGTATGCCGTTCCTGCGCGGGTTGGTTGCTTTGGCTGACAGTGCTGAAATGGCGTAGGGTGTCCATCGAGGCTGGTGGTAACGCGCCTTTCATCGTGTTCGATGATGCCGACATCGACGCTGCGGTGGAGGGTGCGTCCTGTACCACTCGGCGTGTGGTTTTAGGCTGACCTGAGACGTCCCAGGTGCCATCGCATGCAAGTTCCGCGGAACGGGTCAAACCTGCGTCTGCGCGAACCGGATATACGTGCAGTCCTCCGTATACGCTGACTTTGCTTCTCGTCTCGCCGAGAAGGTCGCCGCCTTCAAGGTCGGCAACGGTCTCGACAAGGACACGTATGTGCACACATGCTCTACCCCTCGTTCATCATGCTGATGCACAGCTCCACAACAGCACGCACGGTCCCCTCATCCACGACCGCGCCATCGAGAAAGTGCAGCGGCACGTCGAAGACGCGCTCTCCAAGGGCGCCCAGCTCGTGCACGGCGGCAAGCGCCTCCCGGGCCCCGGCTCCTTCTTCGCGCCCACAGTGCTCTCGGACGTCCCCCAGGACGCGCTCGTGAACCAGGAGGAGACGTTCGGCCCGCTCGCCGCGCTCACGCGCTTCGAGACGGAGGAGGAGGTGATCCGGCTCGCGAACGACACGCCCGTCGGCCTCGCTGGCTACTTCTTCTCGCGCGACGTGGGACGCGTGTGGCGCGTCGCGGAGGCGCTGGAGGTCGGCATGGTGGGCACGAACACGGGCTTGATCAGCCAGGCGGTCATTCCGTTTGGGGGGATCAAGGAGAGCGGGCTCGGTGCGTCTTTCTTTTGCAAGCGGCGTATGCTGTGCGGGCGGAGTGCTGATGACGCGTGGCTCTAGGTCGCGAGGGTGGCCATGGCATCGAGGAGTACATGAACGTCAAGTTCATCGCGTTTGGCGGTCTCTGAGGAGATGGACGCGAGAAAGAAGTCATTGATCGACAGGCGAACATTATTGCCGCCGTGTCCATGTATGTACAAACTTTTGCTTACCCGCCTATCCTGTAGCACTATGAAGAATAAGACTGCTGGATGACCTCCCGACTCGGAGCACGAGTGTACCTAAGCCTAGAATAGGCGCCCCACTAGGCGCTCATCGTTCCTGGCAGGCGTTGTATTCTCCGTGCACGTAAGAGGACCCGTGTATGATGCGTATGTGTGCTTGTGCTGTCTACATTGACACTTTTCGCAGCTTTTGACGAAAGCAACTCGCCTCGCAGGACCAGGCACCCCGGAACGGCGATGTCTGTTCGCCTCTTCGTCGCGACATTGTTCTCCCGTAGGCCGAGTTCAGATACCAGACTCGCTCCGCTCTCCTCGCCTAGAATACAAAGGCACCGCATGCGATCAATGTTTACCGCCACCAGCGTCCGCGCTGTCAAATGTCAACTCCGTGGCGACCTTGTTCCCTCTCCCCGCGTGCTCAGTGTGCGCCGTGGTCGTATAAGACTAGCTGGTCTGCGTGATCGCGGTCTCCCAAATCCTCGCGGAGTCAGTTATCCCCGAATATTTCTCCGCCTTTTATATCTCCGCGGATCTGTTTGGCGGTCCGTAGGTGTGTGTCCAATCGTTGTGCTTGCGGCGCCGCCGTTCGCTGATGATGCGCGCCAACAGGTTTACCTCGAATGGACAAGCTCGTTGCGGCGCTGCGCGTGGCCAAGAGGACTTTGGACTTTGTCCCGGTGTCGGTGCCCGGGCTGGCCCCTGCTGTCGAAGTCGCGTTGAGCATCGCAGAACTCGTGCAGGTAGGTCCCTGCAGTGGAGGACAGGAGAGCACTCAATGTCGAGACTGTCGTAACCCGCCTCCCGCAGGAAACGAGGGACACGCGCGATGAGTGTTGTTCGCTAGCTATCCGCGCTGCTAGCTTCTCGCTACAGATATACGACCAACTGAACGGGTGCGCGTTCAACGTCGACATCACCGCTACCGCGGCGCATATCGATACACTTCTTCAGTGAGTACAGCGTTCTGATGGCGATGCGATGACAGTTCACAGATCGTTGCACGATGATCAGCACACTGAAACAGATAGAGAACTTGATGGAGCGGCGTACGACGAAGAACTTCTTCAAGTTCCTCCTGCACAAAGACAAGTGGATGAAGGAAGCGCAGGACCTGAGCACGCTCCTAGACGACGCATTCCGTCTTTTTCAGGTGAGCCCGGCTCACCTAGCCGCTACTACTGTTCCATCGTCGCTGATGCACGCTGGAAACAGGTCCAGGACTCCATAGTAGCTCAGCAAGAACGAGGTCAGATCGCCGCCGCTCAAATGCATCTCGTGCAGGAGGTGGAGAGTTCTCGGCGGATTACAGAGAGTGTGTGGAGTCGTACGGGCGAGATAAGTGGAAAGGTGGACAGATTGGACGACAAGATGGTTGAGCTCATGCGCTGCGTGAGAATGAACACACTCGGCAGAGATGAGGATGGAACGGTCAGAGACTCTCATATTGCATGATCGCTTTACGCACACTGAAGCATCACCGACAGATGATACTCCGTCAGGAAGACGTCGTTCTCGTGCGCGAGATAGACGTATCCGCCGACGCCATGGACGACGATCTCGGAGAGCGCGTCGTACAGTATCAGGCGCGGATACGAAAGACTGGACAACCCGTTATCGTCAAGAAGTTCCCCCGTCAGAATGAAGATTTCCGTGCGGCTGTCCAACGCTCGAAACGGGTGATGTGAGTGGCCAAGAATGTCGTATGCATTGCGAGCTGACCTATATCCCCGTGATAGGCATCCGCACATTGCACAGATCTTGGCCTATTCGAGCCCTGATTGCCCGCATGCATTCGTCGTGATCGACGGTGGCACAGGTCCGTCGACAGTTGACTCTACAGATCTGTACATGCTAATCCTGCCGTGCGTTCGAAGAACAGAAGCCTTTTGAGGACTGCTTTCGGGCGTTGCATGGAGTGAAGAAGTATCTCCAGGTCATCGACATAGTGAGTCAATCCCGCATCGCAGGCTGACCGTATGATCACACTCAACGTGGTGCCTCACATAGGGGAAGCAGCTATATGTAAGACGGCATCACTCCCACGCCGACATTCTGACCGACTCGCTACCGCAGTCCGCTTTCCGGTACATGGAGAATCTGGGACTGATGATTGAAGATGACGATACCTCCGTCACGGTGAGCGATTCTGGCAAGTATACGGTGAAAGAGCTGTACCTTACCTATGGACAGCCCTCGACGCTAGGCTCCCGAGATCTCTACTTCACTCCGGAAGGCACGATCAGATGGGACATAGATTCATGGAACCACAGTAGCTTGCCGGTACTGATTCAGATTGCGGAGGGCGTAAGTTCTCTGATGGACTTACTATTGCCATCCTACTACTAACCTGCTGTATGTGGGGCCACAGTACATCGAGACGGAGCTGGACGAGTTGAAGGCCATCACGAGTAGGTGCAACGGGAATGAACGGCCCCCAGCGTTGATCTGATATCGTTCGTCTTAGACTGGTCCTTGCAACGGTTGCACGCTTCGTTGGAAGCACTCGACCCCATAGAACGTTCCGCCGCTCTCCTGAAGCTCTGGGACAGGCTCCTCGACTTCGTAGACTTCAATCGTGCCGAAGACTGCTTCTTCGTCATGGGTGAAAACATCCCATGGGTCGGCAGCGCCATCAAGATCGGTGGGCCTCTACAAACGCCGGAGGGCAAGGTAGCATGGAGTGATCCGAGGGTCGTCGAGTACATCAGAGAGTATCCCTTCGCTCAGTTGCTTCCCTTCAACTACGACGACCCGGAGGAGAACGAACCGGATGCTCTGGACGGCATCGCGCTTCATGAGATGCGCGAACAGCAGCCTGACATGGGGAAGCATGAGTCGTCGCGTGTGACATGGGCCGTCGATACTCCGGATCGCAAATGGGTGCGGTAAGTGCGATTTCAGCTGCTCGGAATCTCGTGCGCCTCCGAATCGAGCCCGCTTGTTTCTATAGGTACACGGTACGGGACATGGACTACGGCCTCTGTCTGCGCACGATTCAGACTGTCCAGGAGGCAACCAGGTGCCGCAGCTTCTTTCTCACCCAGGCCATCTACCTCGATCTCCCTCGCTACTTGTCCGCCGACTACGATCCGACAGACATGTTCTCAATAGGTGAGTGAGACATCCTGCTCCCCCATTCCCATCCTCTCATTGACATCGAATCCCTCGCAGTACATAAGTTACACTTCGTCACCTATAGCCACCTTGTTCCCCTCGGCTCTTCTCCCATTGGCAAGCCGCCTCGCAGATTGTATTTCTACGAGCGGCTGCATGTTCCAGGCAGCAGATGGGACTACGACACGCCGTGGGGCTACTGGTCGACGTCAGCGAAACCGATCCATGTGTTCCCCGATCAAGGCGGGGATGACGGAGAATATCGCAGATTCGTGAAGCGTACAAAGATCGACGTCCAGTACGTTGGCTTCAGTAACAAGCTCAAGTTCACCTGGCTCCAGACCCTAGCGGGCTTCGTCTTCCGCACCGAAGTAATGTACGTGGCCCATCTGCTCCGCAATGAAGCCTCTTCTTATATGCCACAGGGTCGCGGTGGAAAGCCTTCGCATCACACCAGACGAACGCCTCCTTCTGTGGGATCTACAGAGGTGCCTCACAGAAGCATACGAAAGCAACAGACAAGCGACGCGCGATGAGGTCCGGAGAGGCGTGCGACGCAAGCGCCTCGAGCTTGAGGACGAGGACGAGGACCTGCAGTGGCGAAGCAAGGGGAGGCATTCACGGCTTAGGAGGCGGATCGATGACGGATCATCTACCGGGCCTATGTGGGTCACTATGAAAGAGTTCAACTTCCCGTGAAGTAGTCATTGGACAGTTTCCCTATCGATCACACAGCAAAGCGCACAGTTTGCATTATGGAGTGTGGGTTGGGGATCGACCCGACGCGAGAGTTCGTCATCGTTTGCCGTGCCCTCGCGCTTTACCTTGCTTTCTGCCTGAAGTCCCTTCATCCGGCGCGTCGAGGAAGCCACCCAGTTCCAGGGCATTTCGCGCAGCTTGGTTGATGTGCTTGAAGCGGTCAGGACCTAGATGGATGCCACCGAAGTACCGCGTCACGACCACGAGGACGTTGTCCACTTCCTGCGTCCCTCAAATCAGAGGATTTAGAGTCATCGTGACATCTCGTGCTTACCAGTATCTGCAGCAGGTGTGCTAGCCGCCCTCCCGCTGCAGTCTCCCCGTCGTCATCGTTGTCTGACGACACCGTTGAGTCGAGCACACGTAGGCGCTGATGGCTCCAAGCTCACCTTGGTGCAGTACATTACCAACTCTACATCGCCATGCGTTGATGATTGGGTGGGCGGCGCGGGCTATTCGTCGATCCGACATCAGATGGGCCAGTATGATTGGGACCTGAGAGCCTTGTGAGCACGATGAGCATTCTCAAAGGACTTCTGAGAAGATAACCTGCGAAGGATCGGTAATCCGACATGCCCTACCGACGAAAGCACTCTTCCGGTCAATGATAGGTTCGGCCTCGACAATCGAGATTCCCGCGGGCATTTCCGTTGGGATGTCTGGAGGCTCGCGGGCTGCCCTCGCACTCCTCTTGCCCTCGCCTTCAGCATCTATCACGGCCCTCTGGTCGTCGTGCGTATCGCCTGTCCTTCCTCTCTCGTCCTCGCGCAGCAGCTCGCCGACCTTCCTCTCGCTCATGCGTTCGCCAAGCCATTCAGCGCAGCGCTCTTTCACCCACTCTAACCCGTCGAAGACGGAAACGCTATCTGGCGTCCACTCAACGGCACCACGCGAGATGAAGGTTCGCAGCACGGTGCCGAAGAGCCCAGCGTCGACCCCGTATGGTCCGATATATCGCGAGAGTAATTGAAGCTGGGGTGGGGAGGACGACGGGTACGTCGGCGGCAGGGAGACCAAGATGATGACCGGGTATGACGATTCTTCGCCGACATGGGGTGTAGGTGCGTCTATACTATGGTGGTGTAAGTATACGAAGGCGCATGCGCGTATAAATGAGCTTCTCACGTTAAAGTGACCTCGTAGCGGATGGTGCCCGGCTCGGACATGTTGATGCCATGAGCTTCACGGTCTGGAGATTGACTACCCGATCGGAGGGGAGGCCTCCATATCTTGACAGCATCCTCTCCGTATATACTTTGAAGCACTGCCATGACCGAATTGCGGATGTAGATCCAAGAAGGACCGGTGCCCCAGGAGGCAAGAATACGATGGTATGAGGTCTAGCTGCGGATTGTCGCCAAAGAGGAAGGGCGCGCACCGCCAAGTTCAGACGCAATTGCCTCTCGCGCAGGGTCGGGGTCTGTGGAGAGTCGCGCTATGAGATCGTCGATAGATTCCGGTATCGCGGCCATCCTGTGTGGATAGTTCTGTGTAGTAGTTGAGGTCAATCGGCGTGCTCTGGCGCTGCGGTCACTGTTGTCTGCTTGGCGACGTCCACTTCAACGGAACAGCATGGGCATGCACCTTTGGACGAGTATACCGGGCTTGGCAAGAGGTGACCTGGAAGGAGGTGCTGTGCAAACTGGCATCGTAGTCCCAGCCCGATCGAGCAGATCGGTGAACAGATCGGAGATGAAATGCGTAACCCTAACCCCGCAATGGGGGTTGCACATCCGAATGCGGGAGATTCGACAGGTTTGCTCTTCCTCTGGACCTCTGGGCCTTTGCATCTGGCGTTGGGATTTACGGGCAGGCCAACCGTGCCATGCACGAGCATTGTGCAGTCGTTAGCATCTCGTATGGTAGGGAGGCCCGTGCACTCACGACGGTGCTTCCGCGTCGTGACCTGCAGGAACATGCCGTCATCCTTGTGAGAGCTGGTGGGCATCCTACAAGCCTCGCACGCCAAAGAAGTACTGGACGCGTATCCTATGACCAGTGCTTCTAGATGCCAGGTCGTAAGTGAGCTCTCGACGAACTAGCACGGGCCTCCTCCGATAGGTCCGCACTCGCAGTCTACTGGCAAGTGAATCCCATGCCAGCTCAATCCAGTACGGCCTGCCCTGACTCCTTTCCGTCAACGGCAGCAGCTCCATCCGTCTTGGAGTTCGATCTCTCAAGGCGACCTGCTCTATGCCACGGTACCCCTATAAATGACTTGCTGAGACAACAATACACTCGGTTATTAGGTTGCTACCGGGGACGCCAAGCACACTCTCAAGCCTGCCTGCCGTACCTCTACGTTCTAGTACCTGGGCATTGAGTCTCTGGCTGTGATGCCTCCCAGGTCCCCTGGTGCAGAAGGGCCGCAATAGTCTACGGCGGGCTCGTCTGGCGATATAAGGCTCTCGTCTCTGCTCTCTGGCAGTCCTGCGTAGGCATCCTCGCCTACCCAAGCATCTCATCCTCCAAGCATCTAGTCTTCGCAGACGCGATGAAGGCTACAATGACCTCACTACTGCTGGCCCTTGCTCCTCTTGTTTCGGCTGCACCGTCCGCGCCAGGCTGGCGGTTCGACCTGAAGGCGCAGTCGTCGGGTATCGTCGCTCTCGAGGCGATCGTCGTCTCTCCGACGCTCGTGCTCTTCTTCGACCGCGCGTCCGATGACCCGCTACAGATCAACAACCACTCAGCGTGGGGCGCCCTGTGGAATCTCGAGACCAGCACCGTCAGACCGCTTGACGTGCTCACCAACTCGTTCTGCGCTAGCGGCGCGCTCATCAGCAATGGCAGCATGGTATGCCTTTGCGTCGCTGTGAACAGATAGCTCATCGACAGATGAATGAACGCGCAGATCAGCGTTGGCGGAGACCCGAGAGGCTTCGTCGGCAACCCCGCGATCAACCCCGGCAGCACCGGCCTCCGCATCTTCGAGCCCTGCGCGTCGCCCACCGGCGAGGGTTGCACGCTCTTCGAGGATCCTGCGAACATCCACCTCCTGGAGAAGCGCTGGTACCCCTCGTCCATCCGTATCTTCGACGGCAGCTTGATGATCATCGGCGGCACGCACGAGAACGCGCACTTCTACAACGTTGACCCCGCATTGAGCTTTGAGTTCTTCCCGCGCAAGGAAGACACGCCTCGTCCTTCGGAGTTCCTGAACAGGAGCCTGCCCGCGAATCTCTTCCCGCGGTATGTACTGTATATTCCTGTTCTCACAAGGGCTGGTATACTGATGCGTTAGTGCATAGGGCTTTCGCCTTGCCAGACGGCAAGGTTTTCATGGTCGCGAACAACCAGTCGATCATCTACGACATCGAAGCGAACACAGAGAGAATCCTCCCTGATGTCCCGAACAACGTGCGCGTCACGAACCCAATCGACGGTTCTGCCATCCTCCTCCCGCTCTCTCCTCCAGACTACATCCCCGAGGTTCTCGTTTGCGGCGGGAGCCAGACCGACACCATCGATCCCACGCTGCTCTCCTCGCAGACCCCAGCGACGTCGCAGTGCTCGCGCATCAGACTCGATGAGGAGGGCATCGCGAAGGGGTGGGAAGTCGAGCACATGCTCGAGGGCCGAATTATGCCCGAGCTTCTGCACCTCCCCAACGGTCAGGTCCTCATTGCGAACGGCGGACGCACCGGGTTCGCAGCGACCAACGCCGTACAAGACCCGATAGGAAACTCGGACGCCGACAACGCTGTACTCGTCCCCTCGCTCTACACACCCGATGCCCCCCTCGGACGGCGCATCAGCAACGCCGGGATGCCTTCGTCGGGTATCGCGCGGATGTATCACTCGAGCATCAACCTCACTCCGCAGGGCAACTTCCTCATCGCGGGGAGCAACCCAAATGGGAACTCGACGGTAGGGCTGGGAGTCAAGTTCCCGCCCGAGCTCAGGGTGCAGACGCTCGACCCGCCGTTCATGTTCGTCGAGCGGCCCAAGATCCTGAACACGCCGGAGAAGCTGGGGTTTGGCAAGAGGTTCACGGTGCCCATTTCGCTGCCCGTCGGTCTGTCCCGCCCAGGTTCCAAGGTACAAGGTATGCCCCTTCTGAGAGATGTATCCTTTCCTTCGGCTCACGCATACGCCTTTCACAACAGTCTCGCTCATGGACTTTGGTTTCTCCACGCACGCGTTCCACTCGAGCGCGCGCCTCGTTTTCATGGACGCCAGGATTTCCGCTGACAGAAGGTCGCTCATCTTCACCACGCCTCCGAACGGGCGTGTGTTCCCTCCGGGGCCTGCGACGGTGTTCTTGACTATTGACGACGTGACGAGCGAGGGTGCGTGGGTGATGATGGGCAGCGGCCGCTCGCCGCCTACTCTCGAGTAGGGACTCTTCGTATCAGCGCACAAGAAACCTCCCTATCCCGCCGGCCCGTGTATAACAAGATTTTGAGAATCTATGAATGCGTGTACAGTACGTAGCCAGCACGATCACCCGGCTTGTGTGGCAGAACCTGTTGGCGGTGGTAGCGACTTACCAAATTGAGAGAGAGGCCTGTGGCGGGCAAGGGCACGGGCGCCTACGACGTACCTCCTCCGCCACCATCCGCCACCGCGACGGTGTAACAGAACAACAACTCTGAGCTGGAAGGCTGTCCCTCGCGCGCTGTTTCCTGAGACTTGTTGAGAAACCTGCTTGGATAAATTGTGTCAATGCCCTCTCCGCCCGTCGTCCGAGTGATCGTCAGACTGCCCTACAATCGTCCCGAGGACGCGCCGCCGGATCCCCCTCGGGTACGCGCACTGTTCCTGCACACTTTTCTGACTATACATTTAGACTGAACGACACCACTCATTTGCTACCTGTAAGTGCAGGTGGAATGGAACCCCGACAAGGAGCAGATTCTCTGGGAGGTCATCGCGAAGAGTCGTGCGATAGAAGGCGCGGGTACAGACTGTGAGTTGTCCGCGTTCACGTTCATCTCGTTGTTCAGCGCTCCTGCACGAGCGTATACCAATAAAACACCGATTGTGCATATGCGTGCATGCTTCGTCTGAACATACGTGGACTTACACCGCAAACTACCAGGGAAAGGGCTCGCGGGCCACCTGCAAGTTCCCCTCCCATAC
This sequence comes from Pilatotrama ljubarskyi, assembly GCA_022385805.1. Classification (NCBI taxonomy): domain Eukaryota; kingdom Fungi; phylum Basidiomycota; class Agaricomycetes; order Polyporales; family Polyporaceae; genus Pilatotrama; species Pilatotrama ljubarskyi. Next base: position 25,829 of record MU277757.1, on the reverse strand, counting down.
CTGCTCTACCGCGCGCAGGTCAGATACGAGGAAGACCTTCGAGGGCTCCAAGGGCTCGGACTACGCGGCGCTGCCGTGCCGTTCCCCTCCGCTCCCTCTCCGCTGCGCACCAACGCGCCAGGCGAGTACTTTCCCCGCGTCTCCGACCCCGTCCGTCCGCCCCTCTTGCACCGTGACTCGGGGCACGCCCGGCTGGGATCCTCGTCCTCAGCGAACGGCGATCTCGCCTCGACGTCCGGTACCGTCCCTGGCACGAGCACCGTCCGCCCCGTCGGGGTCCGTGCGCGGCTCAGCTCGCTCGGGCAGCGAGTACATACCCAACTGCGTTCCCCCATCCAGCCCGATGCCGTGCACAGTCCCCTCTCAGGCGCGCCTCTCACAGGCGCAGCGTGTCACCCCCGTCCGACCAAGAAGATATCCTCCTCGTCAACCCTCACGCTCCAGGGCCCGAAGCGGGCTCGCACGCCGCTGCGCCCGCTCTCGCCCACGTCGTCGAGGACAGGCTCGTCCTCGGAGGGCCACGAGGACGACCTGAGCGACTCGGAAGGCTCGGACGAGGAGGCGCGCAAGGAGGAGGAGGCGGAGCGGCAGGAGATGCTCGCGCGCAAGCTGCGCGACCTCGAGCGGCTCATGACCAAGGACGCGCTCGGGCTCGTCGCGGACCCGAACGGGAAGCAGAGAGGCAGGCCGCGTCCTTTGTCGGGCGCAAGCGTGTCGGGTGCTTCATTATCTTCGTCGAGTGCCCGGCGCAGTCCATCTCGGTCACGGAGTAACGGCCACCAGAGCCTCTCGAGTGCGAGCGTGGACTCGCGGCAAGGGTCGATCCCGTCCATACCGTCGCCTCCCGCGAACCCACCGCATGCCCATCATCACCGGCATGCGCATACACACGCCGCGGCGCACACACGGCACCTCAGCCAAGGAGCGCACTCCGACGCCCACCGACATCCAACGCGCTCGCAGTCTCTCTCCACGTCCCAGTCGCTCTCTCAATCACGTTCGACGTCGCATTCAAACCCACAGTCGCCGCCGCGCGTCACTTCGCCCATGCCGGCTCCGCGGCATTTGAGCACGCCCGAGAAGAGCTCGAGCCCACCTGCGCTCTCGCCCGGACGCGCCATCGGGCAGACGACGCATATGCGCAATCTGCGGGGCACGACGAGCGAGACATCCAGTTTTAGCGATCTGAGCGGTAAGTCCCTCTGCTCGTATGCGGTCTAGTAATATGGGATAGCCTAACCGCTGTCCCACAGATGCAGACCTGTCGAGCTCTGCGCTCGAGAGCGCGCTGATGTCGAATACCCGGGGAGGTCCCTCTCGTGTGTGAGTACAATAGTATGCCTTGTACCGGTCGTGTTGATTGCTCACTCGCGATCGCAGGTTCTCTTTCGCGCACAGTCATCTCACCAATGCCCGTCGAGGGACACGCGGGTAGCGCATCTGTGAGGACGCTGTACTTTGAACACGCGAGGACTCGATTGGGTTCGCGCGCACGGCACCGTGGCGTCGGGATCTCGCATATGTGTATGTAGTACTTGTGCTATAGATGGCCGTTGCGAGCCTCGGTGCTTAGACACGACCACTATGTCTTTGTCTCGGAAGTTCTGGAACGTTCCTCCCTGAGCTGTACTGCCTCTCCAGAAGAGGAGCACGAGCGTGCATATGAAGCTCGGTCGCTTTACAAAGCACTGGGAGTGAAAAGGACGCGTAGGCGGGATACGCAAGCCCATTCATTCACAGCACCTGCTATATAAGCTCAACACACCGCGCGCCTTCGCCTCTTCAAGTTGCTTCTCACTCTCTGCCCTCTCCCAAAGTACTAGTGCACCACCATCGCTCTCGCTCCTGTCGTATCCTGCTCTCGAGTCTCTGCTGTTTTGCAACATCTGCTACAATCCGTGCCGCGACCGTTTTCAGCCACCGCGATCACCCGTAGCGTCATAATCTGGAACACCGCGCCGATCAGCCACCCGCCTTTTCCCCGACAAACATTTCCTCTCCCGATCCTCGTTCGCTGCATTTGAGCCCATCAGCCTGAGTATACCATGGAGCTCACATTCATCACCGAGCTCGGCCAGTCGTTCGTCGTCGAGATCGACCCGAACATGGAGCTCGAGAACGTCATGGCCCTTCTCGAGGCCGAGGTACGTCCCTCCCACCTTTCTTGCTCCCCACCCTCGTCTGCACAGTCGAGCCAAACATGTGCTGAGGTGCGCAGTCTGGCATTCCAGTCGCGGAACAGAGCCTCTCGTACGAGGGCCGCGATCTGAGCAACCCGAAGGCGACGATGCGCGAGTGTGGCGTCGGAGACCACGCGATGCTCTTGCTCCGGAGAAAGGTCAATGTCGCGGGACGGTATGTCGCATCGCTTCCTGTGTTCTCGTAGCAGTCCTTCTCACTCGAATGTCTTCTGTAGGTCTGTAGAACAGGACGCGGAGATGATGCGCCTACAACTTCTCGGTGACCCTGCGCTCATGGCTCAGCTACGCGCGGTACGTGATGGGTGTGTCCTCTACGAAGCGTCCTCTGGCTCATGATTCGCTCTCTTCTCTACTCCCCAGACAAATCCCGAGATCGTACATGCCGCACAAAACGACCCCGCCCGCTTCGCCGAACTCCTCCGACAGACACACGCCCGCCAGCTAGAAGCAGAACGCGAGCGCTCCCTCCTAGAAGCGGACCCGTTCGACATTGAGGCGCAGAGGCGGATCGAGGAGGCGATCCAGCAACAAGCTGTGCTCGAGAACCTCGAGCATGCGTTGGAGTACTCGCCCGAAGTGTTCGGACGCGTGACGATGCTCTAGTAAGCCCATGCTCTCGCACTGCGCACAGAGAGGTGCTGACCGGCCCAGTATACCGGTAGAGGTCAACGGACACCCGGTGAAGGCGTTCGTCGACAGCGGTGCACAATCCACAATCAGTAGGTCTTCCGTTACGCCCTCCCTTGCATCACGTACTGACCACCTCCACAGTGAGCCCGGAATGCGCAGAAGCCTGCGGGTAGGCCACCCCTCACCCAAGTTCGCCATATACACGCTCATACTGACGTTCCCTCCCAGACTCATGCGCCTCGTCGACCGCCGCTTCGCCGGCATCGCCCGCGGTGTCGGCACAGCCCGCATCCTCGGCCGTGTGCACTCCGCCCAGCTCAAGCTCGCAGACCTCTACCTCCCCTGCTCCTTCACGATCATGGAGGGCCGCGACGTCGACCTCCTCTTCGGGCTCGACATGCTCAAGGCGCACCAGGCGTGCATCGACCTCGAGAAGAACGTGCTCCGGATCCAGGGCCGCGAGGTCCGCTTCCTCGCCGAGCACGAGCTCCCCGAGAAGGCGCGCAACCTCGACGCCGGCCAGGAGGACCTCTCGGCGTCTGGTGCTGGTGAGGCAGGCCCGTCCTCTGCGGCGGGGGGCCAGTCGACGCTCCCGCATGCCCCGGCGCAGCCTGCGAGCCATTTCCCCGGAGCGGGGCACACGTTGGGCGCACCCCCCGCGCCTGCAGGTGCGGGGAGGGGGCGGGGCGCACCGGGCTCGCAACCTGCGCAAGGGCAAGCGCAGAGTCGGTATCCGGAGGAGGCCATCCAGACGCTCATGGGACTGGGGGCGACACGAGAAGCGGCTATCAGCTCTTTGGACGCGGCAGGAGGGAATCTGGAGATAGCCGCGTCGTTACTGTTCTAGCATCAGGAGGAGGATTGCTGATAGAGCGGATTACTCGAGGGATGCAGTAAAATGGACGACGTCAATGTCAAAACATATCTTGTTGTACATTAGAAACCGCCGGGGATATCCTGATACGAGTACATACAGTGGACAATACATACAACAAAGCCAAACATGCAACAGAGAGCGGGATAGAGCACGAGAAACGACGAGACCTAGATGAGGCTGACAGTGGTCCGTATGAGTCCTCCCCGCCAGTTACGCATACCTGCAGAGCGGCGTTGCGCCCAGTCGCCCTGCATCCGCGCGAACGCATCCTGAATATGTTCCGGGCGTAGCGCAGTCCGGGCCTCAGGTGGGGGTAAAAAGAGCGAACACGTCGGGAGCGGCTGGTCAGCGTCATGGTCCGGGCTCTCCTCACGGCGTAGACGCTTCGCGTCGCCCCCCAGACCCAACGGCGCCTTGCGCTTGCCAAGTACCGGCGAAGAGCCTGGGTGGTGCGGGGCGTCGCGCAGATACGAGTCCTCAAGCGACTTCTTCACTTCGAGGCCAGCGATGGTGAGCGCGCGGACCATCTCGAAGGCGAGGAAGCCGACGATGTCGACCGTGTCGTCGCCTTGCTTGAGGTCGAGCGCAGGGGGCAGGTTGAGGAACTCGCGGAAGCGCTTGGCTATGGGAATGGATGATTAGGGATGGGAGGAGGGACATGTCGGGAGGAGAAGCATACCTTTGCGGTATGTGAACGAGGCTTGTCGACAGTCGGAGTAGTGCTGGTACTCCTCTCGCGTCATTTCGCGAGTAGCGTCGTCTGCTTCTTTGAGTCGCTGGATGGACGCCTCGTGCGCTTCGATATCGTCCTCATCTTCCTCGTCGTCGGTCGGGAGCACGTCCGAGAATATAGTTGTGATCTCCCACGGTAGCTTGATGGTGATCTTCTGCGCTTTCGCAGCCAGCTTGTCTAGACAACAGCAAGATTGAGCGGTGGACACGTTGGGCACGACATACACTGCTTACCGTCCGCGCCGTCCTCCAATGTCTCGACCTCGACGCCGCCTCCGCCGTCTCCGCCAGAGTCCTTCGCATGCTTCCGCACGTCCTTCCAAGACAGGTATGTCCGGAGACGGTTGACCTTTGCTCGGTCGTGGCGAATGAGGAAGATGAGGTCTTCAGCGGAGAGATACCGCGCACCACGGCGCGTGGCTAGTGCACGGGCTTGCAAAATCTGGACAACGTTCACGGAGGAGAAACAGCTGGAGCTCCAGAGAGTACTTACGAGCTCGATGAGCTGACTGCGGACGATGTCTTCGACGAGGTTGACGGTCTCTGGGTTCGGCTCCTGGACCTCGCCGAAGACGAACATCATCTGGGATATCTCCTGGGAGTACTTATAGTCTCTATGCCCCGAGCTCTCCGAGATGAACGACTTCTTCGTCGTCGTCGCCATCGAGATCTCGGTGCGAGCGGAGAAGTTGAGGATGAGCGGCAGTATGTAACAAGTCAAGCGGGTCGAGAGACACCGGGTCACCGTAAGCGGCCTAGGCTACTCATGCAGTTGGCGCTCAAGCAATGCCACAAGCGCCCATGTGGCTATGGCTGCTAGCGTTGAGTAGAGAACAAATTGGAAGTGTACTTTGATCAAGACCTTCAGTGGGCCACGGTCGCAACAACTTCGTTCGAAACACCTATGCCATAGTTTGGAGTCACACACTACCTCTGTCTGCACATGAACCTACCTTGCGGGCAGTCAGACGGAGGTGGCAGGTTCAGTGATTCGACTGCACTAGCTGGTACGTGCTGGGTGCTTGATTAGCGAAAGCATTGATGAATCACAGATAAAGTAGCCATGCGACCCACGCACCGGATATGCTCCACGGTGTCGTCCTTGTGAGCTTAAAGCATCTTCCCGCCAGGATCCACTATGGGGGCGATCTCCTTCTCTCCCGTTCTGTAGACCAACGCTAGAACAGCAGTGATGCAGCAATCTCGAGGTTACCTCCTGTGAAGGTTGCACGCTTTCTCGGCGGGGGGGCTCGTGCTCGGCGAGGAAGGGGACCTCGCGGCCTTGGATCCGAAGTACGTTCTTCTCGAGGTCGATGCTCGCCTGGTGCGCCTTGAGCCTGTTGAGCCCCAAGAGGGGGTCGACGTCGCGGCCCTCCATGATCGTGCGGGAGCGTGGAAGGTAGATGTAGCCGAGCTTGAGCTGAGCGGAGTGGACGTACGGAGGGTACAGGCTGTGCTGACGCCGCGGGCGATTGACGCAAAAATCTGGAAGGAAGTGAGTACGCGTGCGAGCCATCTTTGAGAGAGAGACTCACACGCATCATGTATGCCTCTGCGCATTCCAGGCTCGATACACGGTGATCAATACAGAACGCGTCGCGAGATGTGTGGGGAAAGCACTGATTGTTAACGACAGCGCACCGCAGCTTGAATCCTCGGTGAATGGAGTGAAATGGAAGACACCAACGGCAAAGCATATCCTGTTGTACACTGGAGGTATATCCGGATACAACTGCATATGGTACACTATACGACAAAGCCAAACACGACACAGAGAGCGAGTAGAGAGCACGAGCGACGACCGCCACCTAGATGAGACTGACCGTAGTCCGGATGAGCCCTCCCCGCCAGTTACGCATACCTGCGGAGCGGCGATGTGTCCAATCGCCCTGCATGCGCGCGAAGGCATCCTGTATGTGTTCTGGGCGCAGAGCAGTCCTCGCCTCCGGTGGTGGCAAGAACAACGAACATGTCGGGAGCGGCTGGTCCGCGTCATGGTCCGGGCTCTCCTCGCGGCGTAGACGCTTTGCGTCGCCCGCCAGACCCATGGGAGCCTTACGCTTACCAAGTACTGGCGAAGAGCCGGGATGATGCGGCGCGTCGCGCAGGTAAGAGTCTTCAAGCGACTTCTTGACTTCAAGGCCAGCGATGGTGAGCGCGCGGACCATCTCGAAGGCGAGGAAGCCGATGATATCGACAGTGTCATCGCTCTGCTTGAGTTCTAGCGCGGGAGGCAAGTTTAGGAACTCGCGGAACCGCTTAGCTTTACGAACGAGTATTTAGGTATGACGGAACGGGATATGTCTAGACGCGTAACTGACCTTTGCGCCATGTGAAAGACGCTTGCCGACACTCGGAGTAATACTGATACTCTTCTCGCGTCATATCTCGGGTGGCGTCGTCTGCCTCTTTGAGCCGCTGAATGGACGCCTCGTGTGCCTCGATGTCGTCCTCATCCTCTTCGTCGTCGGCCGGGAGCACGTCCGAGAACACAGTTGTGATTTCCCACGGCAGTTTGACGGTAATTTTCTGAGCTTTCGCTGTGAGCTTGTCTAGATCACACAGGTTGGTTCGTAGCCGCCAGATGGTAATGACGACGGAGAGCCCTCTTACCGTCCGCGCCGTCCTCCAGCGTCTCAACCTCAACTCCACCTCCGCCGTCTGCCGCGGACTCCTTTGCGTGCTTCCGCACGTCCTTCCAAGAAAGGTAAGTTCGGAGGCGGTTGACCTTGTCTCGGTCGTGGCGAATGAGGAAGATGAGGTCTTCAGTGGAGGGGTACCTTGCGCCACGCCGTGTGGCTAAGGAACGAGCTTGAAGAATCTGGATAACGACTATGAGTTGAGAACAGCTGGTATGTCAGGATGATCTCACGAGTTCGATGAGCTGACTGTGGACGATGTCTTCAACGAGGTTAACCGTCTCCGGGTTGGGCTCCTGGACCTCACCGAAGACGAACATCATTTGGGATATCTCCTGGGAGTACTTGTAGTCTCGATGGCCTGAGTTCTCCCAGGTGAAGGACTTCCTCGTCGCTGCCGCCATCTCTTACACTCAAGACGTCGGATGCGAGCGATGAAGTCGACGTTGAGTACTTGAATAAGCCTCAGTGTGGCGCAGTGGCAAGTTGCCGAGTCTGTGCCACTGCCAGATCTGTGTTGGCGCTTCACGAACGTAATAAGCGCCCGTGTGGGGCCCTGGCGTTCAGTAGGAAAGACGTTCACGGCAACTTGAACTCGTACCTTCATGAATACCTTCACTGGACGTCCTAGCCTGAGCCGGTGCTTCGTGGGTATGTATATATGCACATGCCTCATCATTTGGGGCATGGAACCAACCCTGGAGTGCGTCAGGTACGTTTGTTGTTGATTCCAAGTCGCTCATGGACGCATCCGATTCAGGAAGTCAGTGACCTTGCAAACGTTGCAGCACTGGTGCCTACAGAATTGCGAGAACACGAAAGACCCACTATGAAGTCCACTTTTGGCATCAGTTGGAACGTTTACAGCATTCTCAGCCCCGCTCGTGCATGCCATCTAGCACGCGTCGTACGTGAGCTCATACTGTAATTGTGATGGCTGAGGTACACGGAGCAGCAAACATAGGTCAGGTACGTTACAGCGGTCGTATTACTCCAGGCAGGAACGCAGGCCCGCCCTTGTTCTCCTTATACCAACGCAAGCCGTGCGGAAGCAGCACCTGCACCTTCGGGATTTTCAACAAGGAACCCACGCGCCGGATATGTTCCACCGCGTCGTCCCTGTTGGCATGGGCGCACAGCATTTTCCCGCTAGGATCCAACATGAAGGCGACCTCCTTCTCTCCCGTTAGGAGCCGTTCGTCATGTGCGCTATCTCCGGCGAGGTAGAGCCACGATCCTGTCGAGGACGTGCGGGCGAGGATGTTGATGTGGCCTGCAAGGTGGCCGACGGCATCGACGAGGTACGGGCTGCCGTCTCCGAAGTAGTCCAGTGCTCGGGGAAACGGTCCAATAGACACGTTAAAATCCTCAGGAGCGAGAATCCGTGCGCGCTCGGAGGGGATGTCGTAGGCGAGGACGTCGGAGGTAGGATTCTTGGGGAAGCCCGAGTCCATCAGCTCGCAGCTACCAGGACCGAGGACGAAGGTCGCGTGCGGGAATGCAGACGCGTTTCCTATGCTGCACAGTCCTCGTGAGTCAGTGAGAAGGTTCTCCTGCGACTGACGCCCCCGAACTCACTGGTCCCAGTGCAGATGGCTCAGAACGACAGTCTCAACACGGGCGGGGTCAATGCCGCCCTTAACGAGTGACTCGTCGACAGTCTGAGGTACGTCGACCGGCATGTACTTTGCGATGATCCCTTGCACCACGGGGGGATAAGTGGAGACATCACGACGTATGCCGAGGTCGAACACGAGGTGGGTACCAGAAGACGAATGCCGCAGGGAGAACGCCACGGACGGGCAGACGTTGACCTCTGTTGGGGCCGCGTGTTTTATGAAGAAGCTGAGGGGTAGGGTGATCATGCCTCCTTCCAGCGCAGAGACGTCGATGTAAGGCTGATTGACGTGCGGCTCTGGCAAGCCTGGTGTAGCATCCTGTCGTGGCATGCTCAGGCAAGTACGGATCGGGGACGAAGAATGATTAGTTGACCGCCACACCCAGCTATTCCTATCAAGCTGTCTGAGATATGCTCGTAATGCTGCTTGACAGCAGAGTCGGACGATCACAGACATCGCGTACGTGATCCCGTGGTAAGGCAGTTTGGACTGGGAGCGATCCGCTCGGGCGGTGAGTCCATTATTGTTATCGAGGAGCAATGCAATGCCTGGCTCACATCAACTCGCCGCGAACAGCGTTGAGAATGATCTGTGTCTACCCTGAGCTCTCGCTTTTAACCGGCCTTGTCTGGCTCATAGACACATGCCAATCTAGTACAGTGGACCAGCCTCCGTATAAGTAGCACACTAACATGCTCTGTATCTCAGATCTTGGCTTTGCAGCGTCTAGGTCTCAAATTTCGAAAACTCCAAACCAGCGCTGATCTTGTTGGCTCATCATCCTAGGCATACGGTACACCGTGCTCGTCCCTCCTCCGGTCATACCGAACTACATCGGAACGGCTGCCTAGGGGTGGCCATGCGTATAATACATCCATCTTCCTGATTCGTTCCTGCGGAAGTACTCAAGGCTGCCTGGCGTCGGGTCATTCACATACGAGGACCCGGCCCTCGCACAGTCTTCCTGGCGTGTGATGGGCTGTGCAAAGCTGGGACCGTTGCGCAGCGAAGGTACGTCTGCTGGCCGCGTGCATGACTGATCACCCAAAAATGACCGCTCAGCGGCGATCACTCACTACCGTCGCCCATGGTAGGCAGAGTATCCCTACATGTAACGTCCCGATGATCTTTGGACATTACGGTCGCCGGGCCTGGCGGGAAGACGCGACGAGACTGTGGCAGGATAGACTTCAACGATCGCAACTAGTAACTACAGTACTCGAATTTAGCAGACAGGACCCGGACTGGAGACTCGTCCTTCTCACTTCCTCGCACGATCATCCGTGGTACATAGGTCTTGAGACAGCTGTCTTTGCTCAAAAATTCGCAGGAGAGAACTCATCAACATCGAGTTACAGATATCACTGTGACCGTCAACGCATAAGCATGGTGATACACGCGGTATGGAGGCAGAGAAAGAGTCATCGCGCCTTCTGCAGCCGGCTACGGGTATACTGCATGAGAACGGTCACGGTAGTGTTACTCGAGCTCTTCAGGACCCCGACGTCGTGCTTGTGGATCATGACGCTGATCTACCGGTTCAAGCACCTAGAGGAAGCTTCAAGCCAACGTGGCGCCTGATTTCTCTGGTATCTATCGGCTATTGAGTCTCCGAGTCACGCGAGAAGCAGACGAGACAAACGGCAGACCTGGACATCTAGCGAAAGCGGGGCATCGTGCGTGAAATTCGTGGCATTTTCATCCTATCTCAGGAGTCAGTTCTAGACCGGAAAGCTGTGTATCGCCTTGACATACAGAAGACGGTGCGGACTTTGCGACGTTACGAGTCGTGCCACCAGCAGTCCTTGCCAGCGAAGTACTCGTCCTCGTCGGGAATCTGATCGATGTCGACTGCAGCTCAACCTCATTCCTCCAGGAATTGAGCGAGTTCCGGACATTCAAGCTGCGAGCAGTCAGATGAGCAAGAAAAGCGTCAGGTCCTGCTTACCTCGCGAGCAGCGCATTGACATACACTGCATATGAATTGTGAGCCAAATATGACGGTAGGGTACGACAGCAGGAACATACGCTTGCCGCCGCTTGTCTGCAGCGGGATGAAATAGGGACGGTTGGGAAAAGCTATCCACTGCGAAAGCCTTGTCAGTAGAGCTCGTCAACGGTGAAAAACCAGCCTACCGTGATGAAGAGAGCGATCTGGGACAGGCTACAACGACAGTATCTCAGCCCGCGCCGATCTGATAGGAGCAGCATCATCTAGGGTGGCCCTCTTACGCGGTAAGCGCCCCTCTCTTGATGGCATACCCCACGAGGCGAGATAGTATGCTGTCCGTGCTGGAGATACTCCTGTTAGCGATTCCAAGGGGATCAACCAATACAAAGCAGACGCACGTCCTGATACCAGAACGGCGTGCGTCTAGGTAGTAGCACAGGCCTCCGGTGATTAAGACATCACAGAGCGCGGCGGTACTCTGGAAGATACCCCCTATGATGCGGTTGCTGCGGATGCCCAGACCCGCTACTGTGTGATCAAGGAACCTATCTGAACGTCAGACTGACCACCAGAAGTAAGTGCAACCGCCCCCGGCAAGTTACTCACAATCTGACGGTGGCCTCTATATCCCGAAGTGTCATCATTGCTCGTTCTGAGTTGAATCATAGTAGAGGGAACGTACGCATACCAAGGCCTGTGTAAGATTAGGTCAGTGCCGCAAACCAAGAAGTCTACAACCTCGACGAACCAAATGAGATAACCGCAAGGACGATCTATATAGGAGAAGATCTGAGCACGTTGGATCCGTCTCCCTGTTGGACACGTACTATGCTACCAACGAGCATCTTGTTCTGTCGAGCGACTGGGGACGGCTTCAGGATTGTTGTATTCACCGAATGGGAAAGTACTGACAACGCCATAGAGATATTGCGAAGTAGCTGCGTGGCCCTGACGCGTGAGATACGTACTGGGTACGGCGATGAATGCATACCATTGAACCACAAATATGATGAGCAGCTGGCGGTACCATTAGACGCGCCTGCCGTCCTCCTAGTACATTCTCTAGACTCACCGTGACGCCGTTCTCGGCCTAAGGAGGTGCTATCATGAACTTCTGTATGGAAGCACATGAAATGACCATGATACGCACAGCGAAGCTCCTGTTGGCACACATAATGAATGGCCTGTTAAGCCGAAGATCAGGGCAGAACTAAACATACCATGGAATGATTAGATCGTCAATAAGAGTTCTGTAGTTGAAGACGAAGTAGGTGTACTGCGCATGCGATAGTAGCACAGTGGCGAGTGTGTCTAGCAACCTGCGTCCGAGCTCAGTGAGCGTGAATATAACATCTGTATAATCAAAGTGTGTTACCAGAGAGTTCCGACCTGCGGAGAGGATTTTAGAGCCAAACCTAACAAGTGGCGTGGTACGCACCGTGATTCTCAGGTAGGCGCGATCCTCGGGATACCGCTGAAAGTACAGATAGGTCTGCAGACAAGTGATACCATATAGCCTGAGGGATTACGAACACTTGAGCTGAACTATGTCCCTCTCGGAAGGGTTAGGAATGCTTACACCGCTGAAATTGAGGAGCCTATGATGACACAGGCAAAAAGCTCCGACAGTACGGCGAAAAGCTCCTCCTCCAGTATCGTCGGGTCGACCATAGTCAGTAAAGTTGCGGGATCTGGTGCTCCCTTCCCTCAGAGGGAGCGTCTTAAGAGCTCGGATGAAGGGTTGAGGCGCTGGATGTGTGATGATTCAGATGGCGAGGTGTCATCTAGGTACCAAAAGGAAGCATGTGGTCCCCCTCAATATCATTCCACTGTCTAAGCCGCAACAAGGAAGGAATACATATCATACGATGACCGGGCGCCGTTGGACGCTCATGTGGTCAAGGAAGCAGATGTGGGATGGAAGTCTCACGCCAGGAAGAGAGTCCACCGGGTGCAGTGGTAGACTGGCATGCCTTCTTGCGCCGAACTCAGGGTCTGTTGCAATGATGGAATGCACGCCAGAAAAGCTGTCATGATATTTTGAAAGCTGCTTGACCTTCAAATTCACCTTCGATCAGAAAGAGTTCTTAAAGTGATCATGGAGGTTCCGGAACACCTACTTTACTGGCGGCTCTCAATATCTCGCACACAGCCTTCAGGTGAACGGAAGATGCATAATTGATAGTACAGAGGCGACATCGCAACTCACGGAATATCGGAAGCGGAGGTCGAGGGGTTAGACGGGCGTTCACTGTGGATGTTTTCTTGCAATCAAGAGTGACAGGCCTGGGTGCGCTGGAGAGGCAGTTGTTCGGAACGGGTGGCGAACATACTCCACTGGCATGCGGCAGCAAGTAAGGTGATGGGTATACACCGTGCAGGTGCGTGGAAGTACACCAGACCGGCGAGGTTTACTCGAATTGCCTATGAGGCTGGTGTCAACTGTAAGGGTGCCGCCGTTGGTGCCGCCGTTCCACGATCTTCAAGGCTTGTTTCGACGCTGCGACGACAGGAGTTTGTGAAGTATTTGTACATATTTGTGTTACGATATGATACCTTTCGCTCGTCACACACACGCGCCGCGCGCCGGCTGGTCGCCCCATCTCGCCCTCCGTGCGTGTCTTTACATCGACGTTGAAGACATCCAGAGGGCTGCCCAATCCTTACACTGGCTTATAGACGTGGTACTTATAACCGAACCCGCATACTACTCGTGGGCGCTAAAAGTATGGAAACGCCGTTACGTCACGCGTCACGTTAGGCGCCGAAATCCGTAACCCAACTTTTGATCAATATATCTCTTTAACCACAACCACTATCATGGCTCCTGCTGGCACCACTGAACTCTCCCCCTCTAAGCGTGGTCAAATTATTGCCCTCCATAATGCAGGCTTCTCCTATCAGGAGATAGCCAGGCGGCTAGGAGTTGCTAAATCCACCTGCTACAAAACAGTCAAGCGTGATGAGGTCTATCACACTCGCCACTCTCTTCCTCGTTCTGGCCGACCTCGAACCCTCACTCCCCGTGACAAGCGGAAGATCATCCGAACTATCAAACAACACCGCTTTTGGCCTTACAAGTGGATTGGGAAGGAAGCTGGAGGGTACTCGGAGAGGCAGGTCCGTCAGACTGCGCGGGAGGCAGGATATCGCCGGTATGTTGCCCGTCGTAAGCCCTTCCTATCCCTCGCAACCATGCGCAAGCGCCGTAAATGGGCACGCCAGAACCTGAAAAGGGACTGGACGCAAGTCATCTGGACAGATGAGACTGCGTTGCGTTTAGGTGAGGTTGTGACACACCGGTATGTTACTCGCCGACCTGGCGAAAGTAATTTACCTGAGTGTGTCGCACCCACCTTTCCTACCAGCAGCAAACAGACTGTAATGGTCTGGGGCTGCATTGCGCATGGGAGGAAGGGGCCCCTTGTGCGTCTGGATTTGCCACGGTCTCAACAAAAGTCTGCTGGGTCACGCACCTTGGGCAGTCGTGGTGGTTTGGATGCGCAGGGGTACGTGGAACAGATCCTTGAAGGCCCTCTCCTGGCATTCTATACACAGATGCAGGATCTGACGGGTAAGAGGATGCTGGTGGTGGAAGATGGAGCTCCTGCACACAAGGCAAAGATCGCTGCACAAGCACGTCTCCGACTGGGCATCGAGCGACTGGAGCATCCGCCAAGTTCGCCTGATTTGAACCCTATTGAGCCAATCTGGTTCAAACTGAAGAAGCGGGTGCAAGATACCCCTGGGGCCTACAAGTCGTTGAACTCGCTTTGGGAAGCAGCGAAGGCGGCGTGGGAGGAAATGCCAGATGAGGTGGTCAAGCGGGAGACATCGAGGATGGGCGCAAGGGTCAGGGCTGTTCTGCGGGTACATGGACGGCAAACCAAGTATTGATTGTACTGCATTATACATATCCATCCATATTTTCTTACATTGAAGGACCCATGGAAAGACTACCAATATATCGCGAATTTTGGGCATGGGAAAAGAGCGACCCAAAATGGGTCGGCGTTTCCATACTTTTAGCGCCCACTAGTAGTAGCGCAAGATGATGTACCATTCAAACGGCTGCCGGGCAGGTAGAAGAAAAGTACCTAGTCACAGACTCGGAGAGAAACTGCTCGCTTCAGAGAGTCCTGACAAGAACAAGGTCAAGAGCAGAAGGGACGGGAGACGGGTCACGCGTTATAGTACACCGCCATAACCTGGTAAGTAGATGGTACCAGAAGAGTACGTGCGAGAAATGAAGCAACGAAGTCGGCGCACTACTATCACATGTAGTGATTGAGGTGCCACTCACCGCCGTGGTCGCGCCGCAAAGAGCACCCCGCTTTACTCGACCATCGCAACGCAGACCTCAGCGGGGGTCGGGCCGCCGACTTTCTCGTGATCCTTCTGAGATGTCTCCTGTGGGGCCCAGTCTTCGTCCAGGGTAGTATGAAGCGGGAGACCCTTCATCAACAAGGACGAGATGAGACCGATGCCACCGATCCCGGCGAGAACCTCCCATAACACTTGCAGACTCTTCGCGAATGCGTTCTGCACCTCCTGCTTCAATGGGTCGTGTAGGGAGGAAATTTGCGGGATCAGTGCATATGCGATAGCCACTCCCTTCGGAGAATCGGCGAGGAACACCGGCGGGACCCTGCGTTTCAACTCGTTTTGAAGGACACTCGCCCCGATCGTCACACCCCAAACCTGTAAAGAGAGCATTAATCTCCGACGATACCATCATGAAATCGCTGCATCTCACCCCGGCGAACGACCGTATAAACATCAAGAATGCAAGAGCATGCGCGTTCTCCGATATCGGGAGTGGTGCTTGCACGGGGAATGGTACAGTTGAGTACTGCGAGCTTTGGGGCGGTTAGTCCGAGTGCGTCATCGGGAATTGCTAGCTTACCCAACCCCTACGCCTGCAATGACGCTGAAGCCAATCGCGCGACCTAGGCTGTCGCTAGCCTCCAAGGTCGTACAAAGTCCTAGACCGACGAGCAAGAAGCACCAGCCCGCCCACATCTGAGGGCGGTACCGACCGGTTCGGGTAACAGCGACACTCGCGACGATGGCAGCAGGGGCGAGTACCGATAAGCCGAGTGTGAAGAGACCTGACTTGGTCGGGGAAGCGTCCTTGCAACCCTGGTAGTACACCGGCATGTAGACTGGTGGGGCCCTGATGAGAACGACTGCTAGTGGGCAATCTGGCACACTCACAGACGAGCGCGATCGCGACGACGCCGACAAAGAAGGTTTGAAGATAGCTATAACGAACAGGTACATCAACCACGGCGCTGGTTGGCACGGTATCAATGGAACGTTACCCCGATAGACTGGTGCGGTTAGACATGAGGGAGAACGGTGCCTGGGCGGATTGTCTTATATTCAGCGCAGTGTCGCAGGCTACTAACAGAGGCGAATGCGTACCAGAGGATCCTTCGCCCACATTGCATCCCATACAATGAAGATGCCTATGAGGACAATCCCACCGACAAGTAGGCCGAGTACGCGAGCGGAATTCCATGGTGCGACCACGCCACCCCAAGTGAGTGCAATTGTGCACATCGCCGTCCCGCTAGTCACGAGTGTATTCCCTCTGGCAGGAGCCGTAGTATCGTCAGCTGTGCTAGCTCTCGTCTGTGAGCGGAAACGTACATCCAGTCAAGTCTGCTGAATTTCTCTGCGAAAGTCCCTGGAGGCGTCGGAAGTCGCAGGAAAAGCAGAATCAAAATCAGGGCCACTCCGCAAACAGGAAGATTGAGGTCTGAGTGATGAAGACGTATGAGTGATTAGGAAGGGAGGGACAAAATGGGTGAGGAATGCCTACAGAAGAGCCATCTCCATTGGCCTGCAGCAGCGAGTGTACCTCCCACCACCGGACCAGATAAGCCTGCAATGCACCATACTCTGGTGGAAGTTGTTAGCACGGAGAGTGTCTCCCGGTTTCAGGAATGCACGTACACTCCAAACAAACCACCGTACAGTCCACGCTCATGCAAGGGCACCATGTCCGCTAGGATGATAGCGGAAAGCGACTGAATCCCACCGCCACCCAAGCCCTGGACCGTCCTGCCCGCGATCATCATGGACATCGTACTGGCACCGCCGCAGATACCACTGCCAAGCCCAAAGAGGCCGACAGAGAGCAGAAGAGCAGGTCGTCTTCCAAACATCTGAGCGATGCCACCGCTCATCGGGAGGAACGCTGTGGACGAAAGGGCGTACGCTGACCCTACCCAAGCAAAATCACTCGTGTGCAGCGCCTGCGCAATTGTCGGTAGAGCCGTGGAAACAGCCGTGAGGTCGAGAGCAGAGAGGAAGAGGGCGATAGATATGGATAGGAAAATGCACCAGAACACCGCTCCCCGCGAGTGAGGGGACCTGGGAGTGTGCACATCAGACATGAGTAAGACGGTGTATCGGTACAGGTGGTTTGAAAGGCAGAGGGGATGAGTTTGGCTCTTCTGAGTCCTGGAGACTGCATGAATGTCGTCGAGCAGCCATCCACAGTCGGACCCAGAGCGCCTACGGAAGCTTCTCAAGGGCACTTTTGCAACGCATATTGATGGTCATATTCATCTCCGAGCCACATCGCTGGTACATTCCTGTAATGGACCACATTCAGCCTCCGACAGGGGCCGGTGGATAGAACGGCTTGTCCTACAACGGAGCGACGCGCTGTGAAGCTGTGAAGCACAGCCAAATTGGAATAAATATTAACGGCACATGAACGCTTGACCTGAACGTTGAGGCCCGGAGAGATGAGGCTGTACCTAGTCATCTTCTCTTCTATTCCTCCCGCGACGGCGAGGCTTCTCTGCCGGTGACCTCGGAGCGCTGCTGAGACATAGAAGCAATACGTGAGAGAAAGACGTGGAAGCACAGCGCGCCAGTCGGCGGCTGCATGGTATATGAGCAAACCAGACGCCAGCTTCTGTATGTCATCTGAAGGAGTCGCGCTTAGTACAGGCGGAATATGTGAGGGGACTGGAAAGTCATGGTATCTGAGTTCGCTCTGGCGCTAACGGCTATGGTGAAGACGAGGACGACAGCGGCGTGACGAGCTCGGTGCATAGAACATCCGCCCAGGGACCGAAGCGACTTCTGGAGGCCATTTATCAGTTTCCACGCTTCACTTAGACTTGAGAACGTGTCGCGCCCAGAAAGACCAGATGATGCATGACCTATGTAGAGAAAACATAAACGCTACGGGTGGATGTCAACCCGGTGCCGCTAGAGCGGCCACGGGTTGTGATGAGTTACCGAGTGCTTTACCGGGGCGTAGAAGCCACACATGGCCTGTGGACATGGCGCTGCGACACTCAGTATCAAACTTTCCAGAGTCCCGGCACGCAGCAGGGCGGCGAAAGCGAGAAGTGTCTGGAAGCCGAGAGGAGAAGCACTACTCTGGATAGAAGGAGCAGAGGCTGGAGATGTAGCGGGAGCTATAGTACATTCGTACGGTACACAGGAGGGGTCACACCATGCGGCAAGGACAAATATTCAAGGTGCAAGGGACGCGAGGGAGAGCAGAGACAGAAAAAGAGAGATAACACCAAGGACGACGTACGACATGGCAGATGTCACGAGCCTCTCGAGTAGAACGAGGGCAAGAGCGACAAAGGCAGTAGTGGGCTTGGACGCGGCGTGCAAGTTGACCGGAGGTGCGAATTGGATCCGGTGCAATCTGCATTATCAGGAGGTGCAAACGCGCTGCAGTGTAGAGGCACAAAGCGCAAGGTTTCCGTCCTAACAGAGCGAAGGAGGATGTACTAGAACGGCAGCCCAGGTCAGGAGGCTCCGGCTCTCATAGTATGTAAAGCGGCGGGATCATGGTGCGAACGAGACGCTCAGAGGCTACGCGTCCTACACTCGGCGGAGCAGATACTAGTGATCGTCAGTGACGAGGTTGCTCGCTACGCAGCTGAGCACTCAGTACTCAGGCCCCAGGCTGCATCAGACTACGTAGAGATAGCTAGATTAACAGTTCTGTATGTATACTGTATTAAGAAGTTGTCGCCTCAATGCAAGCCTCAACGTTCTGCATTTGCCCAAGCGCCTACGTATGTGGTCGAGCAGGCGCCTACTGTAATCGCTGCTCCCCTTCTGCAGGGCCTATCGATATCGCCGAAGCTGAGTAACCACAGCTGCCACAGGCACAAAATTTGCTAGGGGCCTGTATTCATATGTGAGGAATTCGAAAATGACATCAGGATATTGATACCCAAAGGATATGCAGCTGCACTTCTTTCGCGAATGCTGGCATGCAGCCACCGTTTGCGAAACGTGAGTTTGGCTTTGTTTGGCCGGTTCGTCTTCGCTCGCTTCGCTCGCAATATTATTATAATGAAGTTACTTCAAGCGCTCACTTCCACGCGCTTGCCTGTCCAGCATGGACGAGCTTGCGTATTGTTAGAGATCCTCTACATCTCGTCGACCTGTCGTACGTCTTGTCTCCATTATACGATGTCCGATGCTACTCCTGAGTATGGTGCGAGACCCATGTCCAGATGAGCACCCAATCTCGGCGCTACGCAGTGTCTCCGCTGGTCCTCGATGGTACTCCCTCATTGTTTCCGCATATAATTTTGGACTCGGGAGTGATTTACTATTGATGCTTGTGTGTATATGGGTCAATATCCGTAGAAAAAGCCGATGTCTTTCCCTCAAAATCAGTGTAGAATATTGGGGTCACAGCGAGATAGTGCACTGCAGTGCAGGTCTGCCAGCGCCGTTCCTCAGGCGCACGGTTCCTCAGGCGCACGCTCTCACCTGTCCCGGATTCCATAGTGGTGCGCCTCATAGTGCGATGTCTCCCGAGCTTTGTGTACTGTATATACCATTCACTACGGTAAGTGACCAAGTGAAGTGAAGTGCAAGTGCCCGACAGCCACCTCAGGCTCAGCGAGGTCGGTACAAAATAAGCGCCCCTTGCCTAATTGAGCGGCGGCGTGAGCCGCCGTGAAGCTCTCGCAGAATAGCACATTTTTTGCCGTAATCGGAGCTTCTTGTGCCCTTTCAGTAAGCAAAAAGGTCGCGATAGTTCACGATGCGCGAAGAGAATGGTGAGCATGAGCGCGAGCCATCATCAATGGCGAGACTCAAGAATCATACCGTCAGCAGTCTCGCACAACGAGTATCGTATATGTCATTGTGGTAGACTAGAAGAACACCATGGCGGAAGATATAGCCCTTGGATTGTGCACCATAAACCACCAAGTTTTTCCCCTCGCCAAGAAGAGCTCACACCATACCCACCCAGCGCGGCGGTGTACTTAGCGTAAGTCGGCCTCTCGAGTCGAATGCTTGCAAGAGCCCGTGGCATTCGCCTGGTCACGAGCGCAGCGAGCAATGCTCTCTCAATCTCAACCACTAGTTACAAAACAGACCTTAGATGCGACCTGAAATCAAGTCCGCCGCTCTTTCTGCAATCGCGACGACAATGGCACATGGGTGTCCGGATACTTGGTCAGGAAAGACGGATGAGTCGACAACTCTGACATTGGGGATCCCGTGGACCCGCAGCTCGGGATCGACCACGCTATCAAGCGGATCCATGCCCATTCTCGCGGAAGACGTCTATGAGCCGGAAAAAACGCGTCTATGTCAGCAATGCTGCAGGATGCATCCTGAACGGTCTCGTACCGGGTGCCAAGCAGACTGGCCATGCGTCCTGATGAAGCTCTTGATTTCCTCGTCCGTTATCTGTTCGATATTTCAGTGCGTCGTCGAAGACGCTGCTCAGAATACGAGGAATGTAGTTGTCAACCTTTTCTGGATCCGCATCTCCAGGCCAGAACAAATCCTCCCTCGGAATGTCGGTCTTACGAATGTCGAGAGCATCGGACAGTGGGGGCGTGTTTGCAATGCGTAGAAGCAACCGCACGGACATAATCATGAGGTTCATGTCACTCTCCGTGGATAGATAGCTAACAGCCGTCTTCAAAAATCTCGGTCAGCTCGAAGGGATGGCAGGACTCACTTCGCGTTTATGATCGGATGTTCGTAGATATCAGCAGAGCGCAATTCGACGGTACCTGAGCTCTCCGGCTTCAAAAGGACTGAGGCCTACGTCACAATCGACTCAGTTGTCATTCTAGCTGAAGATGCATAGACGTACAGTTGTGATGCCGCGTGCACCGCGTGGAGGGTCTCTCTGTCCACTGTCTTCTACAGCAAACGGAGCGAAGACGAGTTCGAGGTCTGGAGCACCTGGCCCGGAGGAGTTGTCGTGCACAGGGAGTGGCTTGCCATAAGGCAACCTACTTCGAAGTCAGAACGGGCGGACAATCCTTAGTAAAAGATACGCGACCGTTTGTCGTCTGATCTGACGAAGAGCGCAACTTGAGTCCCAATCGAAGAAAGCGGCCCTGTTCCCACCGTGATCCACTGAAGAAAGGCAGCAAGGCTCTTCAAGGGGCTGCGGAATACGGTGTCCCAAGTGTATCCAGGTTTCGCCCTGAAGACGATTGTTCCCGGCGAGAAGTGCTGTATGTAAAACACTGAGTCACATGGGAGCTCAGATAGAGCCGTTGCGCTTACATCCCGTAGATTGCGACCAACAGCCGGGAGGTCATGCAACATTGGTATTCCAAGATTAGCGAGTTTCTCAGATGGCCCCAGTCCGGATACCATCAGGAGCTGGGGGGTCGCGATCGCACCGGTGCAGACGATGACCTCTCTAGCTGCAGCGACAATGAACTTCCGAGCATGCTTGCCAGTCGAGAACTGCACCCCAAGGGCCTTGAACGGGGGCCCGAGCTCCTTCGCGAAGAGTATCCTTTCCCCGGTCATGGACACTGCAACGCTGAGGTTGGGTCTCTTCAAGACCTCGTCAGTGAGATATGCAGAGGCGGTTGAACTCCCTGTGAGGGAAGCCCGCTGGTCAAACACTGAATGTGCTGCGATTCTAACGTACGCACTCTCATGCCGAGGATCGATGTTCGCCTGAAATAAGCCTACTCCTAGTGTTCCCATGCTTGTATTGAAGTCACTGGGCGACAAACGTGAGTCTACTCTGGTGCGACACATCGTCATGGAATCACATACGTGGTGTAGGGAATCCCAACGTTCTGAGCAGCTTGTAGGATCGTCGGAGAGATAGGCTGGACCCATTGTCGAAATGAGGCTATGATCACGGAAAACAGAGGACATACCGCAAGAGAGGCAAACGACGTAGGTCTGACAGCCCAGGGACCCTCGCTCCCATGAGCGGAAGCGTCGATGCGCTCCGTTGGATGCTGCGCGAATCGTTCTGCGCGCTCAAAGTACCTATAGAGACATCATCAGCATGGAACTCGGCCTTCTGCGTGAAACGCACCTCTTAAGCCCTTCGTAACCCCACCCTCGACCACCCAACGTCTCCCAGGTATCAAAATCTGGGCGTGCATAGTCAGCACAAGACACGGATAACTCGCTAGGTGAACGTGAGGCAACCTACCTTCGGGAGCGCAGCGGTGATATATCATTGCATTGATAGAGCTGAGGAACAGAATAATCATGTCAGATCTGCCCGTGCTATCGCCTCCCTGAGTCGCATGTGACGCGCACCTAGAGCCACCTAAGATACGTCCCTTTGGCCAATAGATGGGACGATCCAGGAGGGCCGTCTGCGGCCTACGTGAGGTAAGAAGTGTCAAGCCTGGGTTGCGGCAGAGCTCTTCAGCGCTGTATCGCTCACGTTGTCTCGTATTTCCAGTCAACTGAACTACGAAACAGTTTGGGGAAGCCCATTGGCATACGTGTTAACAAACGCCCCTGGTGGCTACGAGTTACGTGTGAGCGTAGCAGCGGCATTTAGGATTAGCGGGGACCCACTTATTACCGGCTTCGAGCAGCAGCACTGAGACGTAAGGATCCTCGGAGAGCCTTGACGCAAGGACACATCCAGCAGTACCTATGGAGACCATAAGCTGATATATCGCGACGTGCTCGGGTTGTGCTGAGACTTACCGCCGCCAACGATGACATAGTCGAAGGATTTCGCGCGAGGAAGTGCTTTCAACGGGTCGTCGTCGGGCCCCAAGGGAGTTCCAACAGCAGAAGGCTGTGAAATAGTCCCGCTTTGGCGAGACTGTAAGGCACCCATGATGAAGCGTTCTATAAGCTGAGTGGAGTCTCGTCGCCGTCGATACCGCGAGAGAACAGTTGTCTGTACGAGGGCAGGAGCACAGTGTGACTCGAGGAGGATCCGCCAAGATGAACGAGGAGAGCAGATGGGTTTGGAGGGGCAGCACTTTGAAGCGTAGAGCGCGGCTGTGTGTCGGCGGATGTGAGAAGACTCGTGAGAGAAGACCTGGCCCTCGCCAGCATATGGATGCGTGAGAGCTGGGAATTCTGAGCGGTCCGGAAGCCTGAGCTGTCGAAGAGAGCCCAGACGCTCGACGGTGAGCAGTTCGGTGAGTCTTCACAGGGTCTGGCATGCTTCGACACTTCGCGTGGAGTAAGTGAGTGAGCGGAAGTAATGCGCCATGACGGAAGTGGACCGCACAATTTGATAATGCTGCGGCACCTGCTGTGGGAGTGTCCGAGCGCGGGAGCTTTTCGAACAGAGTTCAGAACTCTATAGTAAATAGTCGGACGCTGAAGATGCGATAGATTATCACTCGACTCGGATTCGCCGGGGCCTGAGCGCTGAACGTTGAACGTTGAACCGCCACTGTAGAGCCTTGTGTATCCAGACGCCGAGCGCCCATCTGTTGGCGTCTACGGTGCCATCTAACTTCTCGCCCGTTTCTCGCAGACTTCCAATGTCCATCATGATGATGCAGCCCCTCATACAGCGGCATCTTTCCTCAGGGCCTAATACTAATTCCGTCGGAATGGTAAGATAGTAGGCCTCAACGATGCCTGAATGCTCACGCAGATTGTGCGGCGACCGACCAAGTAGGCTCGGTAGCTCTCAAACCTTGATCGATTTGGAGGTCGAGTCCACACGTTGAACAGCCTGAATGCACGATGGGGTACGCGACTATTTGTTTGGGCCATGGTCTGTGCATCGGTGGATATCCTCAACCCGACGCTCTTGTCCTATCGGCGACCGCAAAGGTTGCATCCTCAGCCGCGATGCGTACACAGTTGACTGCCTTCTCGACAAACGTGGCCCACCATTTGTATACTATGCACCTATTCACCAGGTCAGATCTGAAGACTATCTTTGCGCCCATCGTGAGTGGCGAGCATCTCCAAGAGGTATTTCACTGACCGCCGCTTAGATGCTGTTTGCGTGGTATTCTCATCGAGGCGCATCTGCTGCTTCACTACTTCGAGCAGCCTTGTGGATATACCTGCACCTCCTCCAGTTCTGCGTCTCTAATCAAGTATGTTCTCCCGAGGAAGATGCCGCGAATAAGCCTTGGAGGCCGATACCTGCTGAGCGGATCACCCGGTTTCGAGCGACAGTAGTACGGTGGACGCTGCTACCCCTATGCCTCCTGCTCTCCTCTTGGTACTGCGTCGCTGCACCAGGTGTCATCTTCGCCCTAGGGATTTTGTTGCACAACGAAATGAAGCTCGATTCTCATTGGTTCAGTCGTAACGTGCTTAACGCCCTCGGTTACGCTGTCTTCGACGCCGGTGCTATGGCCATAGTTCACGGTATGTCGATTAAACGCTACACTTTTCTTACCATCTCGTTCACGCCTAGTCTTCTTGATAGGGTCCGACAACAGCTTTCCTGCCTCCGTGGTCCGTGCCCACTACGTGAGCGTTGCCATCGTCCTCACCACCATTCATGCCCAAGACTTCCGGGACGAAGCTGGCGACAGAATTCAGCGAAGGCTCACTATCCCGATAGTGTTGCCTCGCGCCGGACGCTTGTCTATGCTCATTGGTCTCCCAATTTGGTCGCTGTGGCTGGGAGCGGTGCACGTTCAATCACGACTCCTCGCCGCCTCTTTACTCGGATTAGGCGTTCTCGTTGGGGTGCGCTTCTTCTGCCTTCGTACGGCGGCCTCAGATCGCACTTCATACGTTCTATACAACGTACGTGAACAGCTTCAGCATTCCCACGTCTGCTACGTACTGAGACGACGAAGGTATGGCTTGCGTCGGCCAGACTTCTCCCGCTAGATCTGTGATGTCGCATAGAACGCATGTCGCTCACGCGTTCAGAGGTGAAACATCGGGTTTGCTGTGGTCACAGTGCAGCTTCTGACGGCACGCTTCGCCTTCTTCCATCCGGAGATAGATTGGAGGCGCCATCGCCGCAGAGAGTGCACGCGAAGAGCGGAGTAGGGAGACGGTCACAGAACCGTGGTCTTGGATTGGAGAAGCCAGTGCTGGACGCGCTAAATATATTAACATATCAATGAGATGACTCCTTGTTTCAGCACCATTATACAGGTACGCCATCGACGCAGAAGCCCTGGCGTGTAGGCATCAACGAGGTGAGCATGAGGTCGTGTTGACGGGCGCGTGCCTTACCGCGGCGTTTTTGCCGTAACCACAACATCAAGAACGACATCTTACTCCCATGAGAATGAGCGGAGAATGGAAGAAAACGGGCTTCTTTGTGTTTGGACCCTGCCTTCCGCTCTTTCCGGAAAGTACAGGAGCGAGGGAGCTGACGAGGACTGTTCCTAACTGGTCACGAGAGCTATGACCTCTGAGTTCCGCAGAGCTTACTGGACGCGCCCAATTCCGTGACAGCTGTATCTCGG
Source organism: Pilatotrama ljubarskyi (assembly GCA_022385805.1). Classification (NCBI taxonomy): domain Eukaryota; kingdom Fungi; phylum Basidiomycota; class Agaricomycetes; order Polyporales; family Polyporaceae; genus Pilatotrama; species Pilatotrama ljubarskyi. The sequence goes on along the minus strand of MU277757.1, from coordinate 520 downwards.
TTCACGGGTGAACCGCCGGTATCCGGGTGAGCTGCAGGATATAAAGTACGTCCCTTGTACATTCGATGACAGCAGCATCCTCCCACTGAATTATCACCTGGACTCGGATGCTCTATGTCGTTTCTCGTTACTGGAGATCTATTGGCCCTGGGTGTCGGTACCCTGGGCCTAGGGCTCCTGCTGCTCCTAGTCGTCTATCCAGATCGTTACGTTGGGACGCGGGCTCTCCCTAGGGTCCCAGGTCCTCGAGGGTACCCGATCCTCGGCAACTGCTTGCAAGTGATACCTTGGCATGGTCGTACCCTTCAATGGTTCAAACATCTCTCGGATACCTACGGCCCAGTCTGCACTTTGACCATGCCTATCTATGGCCGCACCCTTCTCATCAAGAGTGCAGAATGGGTTGCATACATCAGGCATGTTGAGCAGGGCTTGGCACGCAGCGGAAAGCCCGCTAGGCTCAGCTTACCTGTGGAGCACTTGATAGAGGCACACGTAGTGGTTGAGGGTAGAAAGCGAC
>MU277756.1:12079-102114 GCA_022385805.1 Pilatotrama ljubarskyi | reverse complement strand
GGCAATGACAAGAAGTACAACAAGTATCCGAACTGAGTAGCTACGACATACCAGCTCGGTATATATAGAAGTAAGCCTTATTGTGAACGTAAACAATAAGGAGAAGGACGGAAGAGGGGTTCCGGGATGAAGACAATAAGCCTATTGTGAAGGGATGTCGCAATCTGAGACATAAGGCTGAAGTTCGGAGAAAATGCGGAGTTGTAGTCCGGAAAAGCGGAGTTAAAGTCCGAAAATGCGGAGTAAAGGTCCGGAAAAGTGGAGTACAAGCGGAGTACAAGTCCGGAAAAGCGGAGTACAAGTCCGGAAAAGCGGAGTACAAGTATGGGGAGAATGTAGTGAAGTCAGAATGGAGAAATAAGTCCGGAGTTAGGTCCGGAAAATGCGGAGTTAAACTGGAAAAGAAGGTGTGTGCACGGGATATAACAGATACAGCTGGCTCTCCGCCTACAATCCCTTGATTGATTGGAAGAAGCGCAGCATCCAATTCCGAACCGCCCCCCGATACGTCCTCCTCCTTTGGACTCCTCGGTGCCTTTGGTATCTCCCTCTTCGGAACCCCTGACCAGACCTCCGCCGCCTCCGGCCGAAGACCCCCCGGCAGGACCTTCTTCGACCTCTCCCACGTCGGTCCCCTGGGTTACCCTGGTCAACGCCGCGGCTTTTGCCCGAGCGTGCCGGATGCCCGGGGCTGAGAGTTATACTCTCAATCTGTCGGCCGTCTCGCTGGATTCTGCTAAGGTGCACAGCTCGTCGCTCTCGGAGGAGCCCCCAGATCTTACCGGAGTTCCCCCAGAGTACCACGAGTTCGCGAATGTCTTCAGCAAGAAGAAGGCAGACACTCTTCCGGAACACCGGCCCTACGACCTCAAGATTACTCTTGAGGAGGGCAAGGTTCCACCCCTCGGCCCGATCTACTCGCTGTCCCAGATGGAGTTGGACACCCTGCACGAGTATATCGAGGAAAATCTCCGTTTGGGGTTCATTCGGCCGTCCAATCCGCCCTGCGGAGCTCCGGTCCTCTTCGTCAAAAAGAAGGACGGCTCACTCTGTTTGTGTTGGACTACCGGGGGTTGAACAAGATCACTCGGAAAGACCGCTATCCGTTACCGCTCGTCTCGGACCTCCTGGATACTCCGCGGAAGGCCCGGATCTACACTAAGATCGACCTCCGACATGCCTACAACCTCGTTCGCATCGCTCCTGGCGACGAATGGAAGACGGCCTTCCGCACGCGGTACGGATCCTTCGAGTGGCTTGTGATGCCCTTTGGAATTTCGAACGCTCCGGCGGCCTTCCAACGCTTCGTCAATGAAGTGTTCGCGGACCTCCTAGACGTGTGCATCGTCGTTTATCTTGATGATATCCTCATCTATTCGGACTCCCTAGAGGAACACCGAGAGCACGTCAAGGAAGTCCTGCGGAGGCTCCGGAAGTTCAAGCTCTATGCTCGTGCGGATAAGTGTGAATTCCACGCGACCTCTGTCGAGTACCTGGGCTACATCCTCTCTCCCGAGGGCCTTACGATGGCGGAGTCTAAGGTGAAGGCGATCCTGGACTGGCCAGAACCCCGGAAAGTCCGGGACATCCAGTCGTTCCTCAGATTTGCGAACTTCTACCGGCGCTTCATCCACAACTACTCCGAGATTGTCCTTCCCTTGACCCGCCTTACGCGTAAGGGAGTTCCGTGGAACTTCGACCAAAGGTGCCGGGACTCCTTCAACGCGTTGAAGAAGGCCTTCACTTCCGCACCGGTGCTACACCACTGGGAACCCGACCGTCAGATCACCGTCGAAACCGACGCGTCCGATTACGCCATCGCCGGCATCCTGTCCATCACCACAGAGTCCGGGGAACTCCACCCTATCACCTTCCATTCCCGGATCCTCTCTGGAGCGGAGCTCAACTACGACACCCACGACAAGGAACTCCTGGCGATCTTCGAGTGCTTTAAGACCTGGCGGCACTACCTCGAGGGGTCCGGAACTCTGATCGATGTCGGCACCGACCACAAGAACCTCGAGTACTTCGCTACCACTAAACTCTTGACCCGCCACCAGGCCCGCTGGTCGGAGTTCCTGTCGCAATTCAACCTCGTCATCCGTTTCCGCCCCGGAAAACTCGGTGCCAAACTGGACGCGCTCACTCGACGATGGGACGTCTACCCAAAAGAGGGGGGCAGTGACTACTCCGTAGTCAACCCGCACAACTTCTGACCCATCTTCACGCAGGAGCAGCTCGCCTCCTCCCTTCGGGCGACGTATCTCCACTACCCGGTACTCTGAGCTACGTTCCTGCTGGACGATCACCAGCTCCGTTCGGACATCCGGTCGGCCCAGTCATCGGAATCGCGGTCTACCGAGCTCGCCGCCGCACTCGAGGCAGCCTCTGGGGGCGACTCGCACTGGTCTTTGGACGAAGAAGGCTTCCTCCGTTTCAATGGCCGGATCTATGTACCCGACACCTCGGACCTCCGACTTCGAGTCCTCCGTTCCCGTCATGATCACCCTACGGCTGGTCACTGGGGCAAGAACAAGACTCAGGCCCTGGTACTCCGTGATTATGCCTGGCCGGGACTCCGAGCCTTCGTCCGGGACTACGTGAAGTCTTGCACCTCCTGCGCGCGAGCGAAGACTCCTCGGCACCTGCCTTATGGGACCTTGAAGCAACTCCCGATCCCGGAGCGCCCGTGGAACTCCATCTCTATGGACCTCATCGAGCAGCTTCCGAACTCCGGTGGCTACACTGCCATCCTCGTCGTCGTGGATTGCCTCACCAAGCAAGCCATCTTCATCCCGATGCACGACACTCTGACGGCCTCGGAATTAGCGGACCTGTTCGTCATGCACGTCTTCTCCAAGCACGGAGTTCCGTTGCACGTCACCTCCGATCGGGGTTCCGAGTTCGTGTCCCACTTCTTCCGGTCCCTCGGAAAGGCCCTCGATATGCGTCTGCACTTCACCTCCGGATACCACCCGGAGGGTGACGGCCAGACCGAGCGGGTCAATCAGACCTTGGAGCAGTACCTCCGGATCTACTGCAACTACCAGCAGGACAACTGGGCCCGTCTCCTTCCCTTGGCGGAGTTCGCGTACAACAACGCCCCAAACGCCATGACCGGGATCTCCCCGTTCTTCGCAAACAAGGGGTACCACCCCGGACTCACGGTTCACCCGGAACGCGATCTCACCTCCACCCGGGCCCGGGAGTACGCAGTAGATCTTGATGAGCTCCATTCGGTCCTCCGGTCGCAGATCGCGGAAGCTCAGGCTCGCTACCAAGTGCAAGCCGACAAGCACCGCCTACCCGCGCCGGACTTCCAGGTCGGAGATCCGGTGTACCTGAAGGCCGAGCACATCCGCACTATGCGACCGTCGAAGAAGCTTTCGGAGAAGTTCCTGGGCCCCTTCGAGATCATAGCGAAGGTCGGAACGCACTCCTATACGCTTCGGCTTCCGGACTCCATGCGTGCCATCCACCCAGTCTTCCACGTCTCCCAGCTCGAGCCCGCAACTCCGAACACAATTCCGGGTCGCGTACAGCCGCCTCCGCCGCCCGTCATAGTCGACGGAGAACCGGAGTACAAGATCTCGGAGATCCTGGACTCCAAGCTGGACCAACGTTGAAAGTCCTGCCAACTCCTGTACTTGGTCCGTTGGGCCGGGTACGAGGGTACAGACGAAGAGACTTCGTGGATCTTAGCCACGGAGCTCGGGCACGCACAGGAGTTGGTTTCGGACTTCCACCGGGCTTACCCGGACAAGCCTGGACCCCTAGAGAGTCTCCTATGACTGCACTCTTACGTATTATCCCCATACTTACTTAGTTGCTTGCCCTTCTTTACCCCTTTATCACCCCTTCTTTCAGTTACTTGATGGCCTTTTATTGCTACCTTTTTACTACTTTACTATCTACGGTAGCTAAGGACGTCCTCGGAACTCCCCAGGAGTTCCGCCCTCACGCCGCTTCCGCCCCCTCATCTTCCTCCGGATCTCCGCCCATTCCCTCTTCCTCCGCTTCCTCCCCCGACCCGGACTCCGACTCGGACTCGGAGAGGTCCGCGACGAACTCCTCGTCGCCGGCCTGCGCCTCACTCATCTCCTTCCCGAGCCAGTCGAAGTAGACGTCGAGGGCGGCCTGTCGTTCGCGGAGGTGGTTCCGGTCCAGCCTCAGGAAGTAGAGGCTGTCCCGGAGTTCCCGCACGTCAGCCCGGGCGTCCCGGAGGACCTCCTGCGTGCGGGCGTGGTCGCGTCGGAGGTGCTGCACCTCGATGAGGAGCGTGTTGAGCAGCTCCTCGCCGGTCAATCAGCCGGCACCGCTCGGGTTCGCCGACCAAGCGCGACGGTTGAAGGGCGAGTCGGGGCTGGAGTTCCTGCCGGACCCGCCGGCCTGCTGTGAGGGCGCGAGCGTGGGTCCGTTGGACGGATGTCCGTCCGTCTCGCACTTCGCCTTCTTGCTGGAGCAAGGGAAGCACGAGCGGTGCTTCCCGTCCTGCTGGTACAGGCAGGGGGCACCCACCCGCCGACACGGGTCACAGGCGACGCTATAAGACATGTTAGCGGGGAACTCTGCCAGAACTCCGCGGACTCACCTGGATGCCACCAAAACGATGGGCTTCTTCTGCCCGGACTCCTCCTCCTCCTCGTCCTTATCCTCGTCCGCCCGCGCCTTACCCTTCCCCTTACCCTTCTTCCCCCTCTTCTTCTTCGGCCCTTCGACCTCCTCAACCTCCGGCCTTCCGGTCCGCCTCGGCCTTCCGCGCCTCCTCGGCCTTCCGCTCCTCCTCGGCCTTCCGCTCTGCCTCCACTTGGGCCTCCTCCTGCAAACGGGCCATTTCGGCCTAGGCCTCCGCCAGGCACTCCGCGGCGGACTTCCGCGACTGGGAACCAGATGGGGCGGGCATGTCGGTGATGACCGTTGCTGGTGGGAATGGCGGGGGGCAGGGGGAAAGAGTTGTTTGGGCCCGGGAGCCTGTTCGCACGGTACTTATACCCCGACGGGTTTCCGACCCTGCGCCATGTCCCGGTTCCCAGGGTCATGTGATGGCCCTCGGGGGCTCGGGCCTAGGTGGGGGGCACTGTCACGACCCATGCCACCAGGGAACGTGATCTCTGCCAGAACTCCGGCAGGAGTTCCGGACGGGACGTCCGTGCTTTCCTTCCTTAGTAGTCTTCGCGCTTTTTCTTCGTTGACGTCATATCTCTTCTTATCAGTTTATCCCTTTCTCTTGTCTTGCGTCACTAGGCCTCGGAGTTCCTGGAACTCCGACGACTGTGACGTAGGGCCCTTCCTTATCTGTCGGGGCCACTTAGTATAAAAAGCCGAGCTGGTAGTAATGTTTGCCTCAGTTCAGACACCTCATTGTTACCTCGTTACTTACCGGCCTACCCTCGGATCCCTCTGTACTTATCCGCAATCCACTCCCCCTCTTTCCGTGACTCCGTCGGAACTCCGTCTCTCCTCCGTCTCCTTGTCGGTGCCCTCTTGTAAATAGGGGACACTAGACAAGATCGCTCAGGGCGTTGTTAATAACTACGCCGAAGTCCCCACCCCCCTGTGTCGTAGCCGGACTCCGTCCGGAACTCCGGAACTCCGTTACTCCGTCTGCTCACCGACTACGGCACACGTCCTAACAAGGGAGGCCGATCCTCTACAATTTGAGGTTGAGGATCAGGCAAAGGCAGAGGCAGAGGGAGATGATCATCCAACTCCAAATTGGAGACATTGTCAGACTGATCATCGTAATCAGGGAACGGACTATTGTCTGGGGTAACAGGACGATTGCTGGGTAGAGAGCATGCAGAGAAAGACTCTTCGGCGAATACCACATCGTGAGATATGACGATAGAGCAGGTGGCCGGGTTCCAGAATTTATACCCCTTAGTATCAGCTCATACCCCACAAAGACCATCTCGACTGCCTTCTTGTCGAGCTTGCCTTCGCGCTTGGACTTCTGCACGTGAACGTAGGCTTTGCAGCCAAAGACACGGAAATAGGACACGTCTGGTACGGTCCCATCCCATGCCGTGATAGGGCAACACCATTTCAGACGTCGCATAGGCTGACGATTATAGATATGGATGGCAGCCTCAACGGCGAGTTGCCAGAAACCATGGCTAAGTCCAGCGTGGTGTAGCATGGACATGGCCTTCTCAGCATGTCCATTCTGTTGGGGCAATTCCGGTGTAGACTTATGATGTTCGATCCCATGCTTCTTCAGATGACTGGTAAATTCTGTAGAGAGATACTCCTCCCCTCGATCGGAGCGTACTCACTTGATTTTCCTACTGGTTTGCATCTCAGCCCAAGCCCTGAAGCTATTGAATGCCTTGAAGGCATCGGACTTGTGCTTGAGATAGTACATGATTGCAAAACCGGAGTAATCATCAATAAAGCTAGCAAGGTACAGGTAACCACTCCCGACTGACGCAGTACGCATCGGTCCATTGAGGTCAGTGTGGATGAGCTCAAGAGGCTCAGTCGCACGCTTTGAAGAAGGTGGAAAGGGGAGTCGATGAGATTTGCCAAAGGCACATCCCTCACACGGAGCGTCATCCGCAGGATCGACACGATCAACACCCTTGATGTTCTTAGGTAGGTGGCGAAGAGCCTCCTTACCAGCATGGCCAAAGCAACAATGCCATACCTTGTAGTTGGTCATCGAAGATGCAATCTGTCCGCTGGAACGAATCTCCAGAGCTAAGTCGTAGAGATTGTTCAAAGGATTGTAATGCCCCTCAAGGATCTTTCGACCCTTGATTGTAATCGTCGAGCCATGTCTGACAGCGCCCTCAGGCAGCTTGTCGAAGATGCTCATTTTCCTGTCTCCCTGAATGATAGAATAGCCTTTCTTCTCGATGGTTCCAGTGGAGAACAGTTGCACAGATGCTGCAGGCACGTAGCAGATGTTCGGTAACTTGATAGTCCACTGTATACCATCGATCAGAGTTTCACCGTGAACCGTACCTTCGCCAAGACCTTGAACAATGCTACCTTCGCCAGTTGAGGCGGTCTTAAAGACTATAGGCGCACGATAGGGTCTATACTCAGCGAAGTCATTCAGGTAGCAGGTAATATGCTGCGATGCGCCAGAGTCCATAAGCCAATGAGTACAGTTCACACCAGTAGCATTCGCCGCACCATAGAAAGAAGCGTGCATGTTGGCGGAAGACTCAGCTACAAGTACATTTACAAATGGCGCGATCGCATGAGCATGGCTATTCGAATTGTCCTTTCCCTTTCCTTTGTCCTTGTCCTTCCCTTTCCCCTTACCCTTGCCACCCTTAGACTTAGGGCGCAGATCAGGGTGCTTCTTCCAGCAAGTGGACCCATGATGTGTCTCACTGCCACAGAAGGTGCAGGGGCCCGAGAGCTTGGGCTTGGTCTTGGAGATCCTCGCAGCAGACGCTTGCCCATTCCGACGCATGGACTCTTCAGCCAGAACCTTTGACTGGATGATGTCGATGGTCAGTTTGTCGAGGTCCGTAGTCACCATAAGCGCAGAGGTCATGGAATGGTAGGACTCCGGGACCTTGGAAAGGAGGATGAGGGCCTGAATTGTCTCCGAGAGCTGAATGCCGTTCGTCGAGATTTCCTGCAGATGAGTGATGTAGCTACTCATCTGGTCTTGGAGGGGATGCTGCTCAGTCATCCTGGAATCGCTGATAAGCGACTCAAAGAGTCTCCAGACGTGCGCGCTGTTTGGTTTCCCGAACTTGGCCTTAAGGGCATCCCACATCTCTTTGGCAATAAGAACAGCCGCAGAGGTAGTGGTGACGCCTTGCGCGTCAATCATCATCTTGGTCTCCAGGATGAAATGGAAGTTGGTCGTGGTCCGCATGTAAATCAGACCGCGCGCCTGAGCATTCAGCTTGTCCCACTCCTTTTGGGCTTAAGCGTGAGCGTCAGCCGGTCGACGTTTAGTGCCATTGATGACATCCCAACAATTCATGAACATAAGGTAGCCCTTCATCTTGGCAGCCTAGGAATTGTACTGGCTGGCTGAGGACAGGACAGGCATCAACTCCGGTTTGATATCTCCCATGGCGAGTAGATAGAATTGGGAAGAGTCCTGGACGTCGACGAGGAAAGAGTCTAGATCGAAAGGGAGAGTAGGGAGAGTTGGCGGAAGCGGTACTGGCGTAAAAGCCTCAGGGGATTGCTCTGGAAGGGGAACGGTGGCTTCAACAGGTAAAGCCCAATTAGGGAGAGCGACAGGACAAGGGACTTGAGTGTAGCGATTAGGGCAGATGTCGTTATAGCAAGCAGTCCACTCTTCACCGTCCCAGTGATGATCAAAACCTTCTTCTACGTCAAAGACGTGTTGATAACCAGAGCAATCAATAGGAGAGGAAGAACCCGAGCTGGATGATTCTGAGTCTTGGCCGAGAGTGGCGTTGACTTTGTCCTCAGAGTCCGAAGGATTCAGAGATACCGCTGTAGGCTCCAAAATGGTTCAGGGAAGCACGATGATTGACGAGTGGTTGTGCACTGAGATAAAGTGATATGGGGACACCTGTTGAGGTGAATCAGAAATTCAGGCAGCAGAGTAACCCGAAAGTCTGGGTAGAAGTCGCCAACTGTGCCTAAGAAATCTATAGTATGGCTATCCGACAAAAGCTATAGTAAGGAGGGTCCAGACGATTGTCCTCCGGTCCTAAGGTCCTACAGACCCCGGTTACAAGGACTGGCTGTCGCAAGTGCGAGGCCTGGTCCAGGGATACAGAAAACCCCCTACAAAGGGCAGGTACAACCTACTGGGAGATCTAGCTAGTGAAGAGCGCTCAGGGCTGCGTCACAAGCGCAGAAATGTCCCCCTGGCAGCAGTGTCGGTGGGCACAGTCAAGAGGTTAGAAATAGGAAGGTGGGAGGTGCACGAACCGAGGTCGACGAGGGTAAGGCGCGCGAAAGGATGTCGACAGAGAGAAGCAACCGGTTAGAGCGCAGGGCTCATAACCTGATGAACTCTGAACCTAGAAGGCAGGAGCACGACTGTAAGCTGCACAAAGAGAGTCTTCAGTCTATGAGCGAAAGACTGAAGAGCAGGGGCAAAGAATGTCCTCCTTATATACAAGTCCAGAGGATGCATGAGTAAGCGAAGAAAGGAGGGCATGTGACCTAGCATACGATGAGTAAGACAATGGTGCGAGGATGGTGTAAGTATGGCACCATGGACTAAAACTATCTAGAGGAGTCCATAGGGATCCGGAACAGCATAGAACGCACTGGAGAAGTCCAGAAGTGTCTGGTTGGGAACTATCGTACAAAGAACAAAAGAAACTATATACGGTAAGTAGGAACATCCATGCTGTGAAGCACAGCCACTGTGTGACCTCCAGACCGCTGTCGCGCAGCGTCCGGTCTCATCGAGGTGGTGATGGAGAGAGAGGCTTATCGACTCGGGGTGGATATGTGGTGGTGGTGTGAGGGAAGGTGTTATAGGATGTGCAACCTCGATAAGAGTCGAGCTTGCCGCAAAGCTTGTGGGTTTTCCTTCTTTTCCGACAGAGGCTTTGCCGAGTTCGTACACCTGACAGTCCTAACCGTCGGATTTGGAACTGATTGAATGCCTAAGTATGGACACAGATACCTAATAGTAGGTCTGTGGTGAATAGAAGTCTCTTACGGAGAGTGCTTCTATCCCCTGAGTGCTGGTCTAACTCTTGTCCTAACCTCGCAGAGAGATTTCGGGCAGATTTTCCCCTTATGTGTCTGAGTGGTGTGTGGCCCTGTCTTGTCTGCTGATGATCGAGGGCTCGGCCTCTGATCTGATGTGTCTGGATTCAATGTCCTGACGCTACTTGCAAATTACTTCTTTGCCTCTGTGGCCTAAGTGAAATTGCCTCGGTAGTGATGAATTAACTGTTTAATTTTATCACTATAGTAGCTATGCTTGCTGAATGAAGTCCCTGTGACTTCACTTGCTGACTGACTGATGACTTGCTTGGTACTTTGATTCTGACCTTGACGTATTGTCTCGAATTGCTGCTATATTTTGTTCTCTTTTTTTGGCACCTCTCATCAGCCCAGTATTTATACTGTTCTGAGAGTGCGCTGAGTAATGTACAGTACAAACAAAGGAAAACAAGTAATTTGAAATAGTAGCCCCTATCTCTTACTCATCCTGACTCATTCTGACTCATCTCAACCCCTATTCCTGTCATTCTTTGTAATCAGAGCTTTCTGATTCGTCCAAGCTCGAGTGTGAGTCGTGCTGAGTCATTTTGACTCATGCTTGGTGTGACTAGTGTGGGCTTGGCAATGACTCATACTGACTCACATGGGCCTAGGCTGGCCTAGGCTAGTCTGTCATGATTGCTTGAGAAATCACGAGTCCCTACCTGCCTGGCTCACGTTTCAGTCTATGGTGCATCTAGTATCTTCTGTACTCTTCTGAGCATCTGCTGCATCTCTGAGAACTTTGATTTAGGTTCTAGTAGATCCTTTATCATGTTCCTAGACCATCTATGAAGGTTCCCGAATAGGCAGAGGTATACTTGATTCATAGAAAGAGGCACCCTGTTTCAAGCTTGAGCACATATCGAGTTTCTGAACCAGGCCAGGAATTGTTCGAGTGTTGATTGAGGCTGGAGGAGGGCACAATGGTATTGTAAGGCAGGTACTCTTAGGAACTTCCATATGACAACACACTTTAGGGTGTGGTTTCACATTCTCTGATGTCTGAGTCTGCACATGCTGCCTTAGATAATTCCAAAGTGATCAGACTGGTGCTTCTGGTTGTTTGCCTCATTGGGCTGGTTGGTCATGTCCAAGTACCAATCCACTTTGGTGCTTGACACCGCGTATGGCCAGTACGCAACCCTGGAAGTTCAACAGAAGGTAGTGGGGAAGATGGCAGAGAAGGGTGCAGGGAAGGACGCAGAGAAGGGCGTGGAGAACGGAGCAGAGGAGGGTGCGGAGAACACGGGGGATGACCTTCGGATCTCCTGGCCTGTGAGGGGTGGAGTTGGTCTGCGGACCCGACGGAGCTCTCCGACTGAGAGCTCCTGGACCACCTCCTCGTCAAGGGACAAAAGACGCGTAGAGCCATCATGCAGCTCTACCTTTTCCTCAACGACGAGATCAAACTCCGCAAGGAGTTGATTACGGAGGATCTGCACCTGATCAAGGGCGCGGTCACCAAGGCCGTCGACACCGCGCTCAAGTGGTGGACAGACTCCGAAGTCCGCCACATAGTTCGCGAGAAGGTCAAAAAGGTCTTCGCGGAGCATTTGATGGAGGAGGGCGAGGACAAGGGCGAAGAGGGCAAGAAGGATGAAGGCGAGGATGCGGAGGAAGAGGAGGACGAGGCAGAGTAGGTGGGGTATAGAATTTAAACAACAAACTACATAGGGGGAGCGGCAACTGGGAAAAATCTTAAGGAATCAGACCTCGATGATATCCCGTAGGCCACCTTAAGAGAATCACAGTTAGGAACCCGTAAGAGAATCTTATGATGGGCCAGATCTTAAGAGTATCACAAGAGTGCCTCCGTCACATCACTGCTAAGCGAGCTGGTCTGACAGGGCGTCGCGCACGTCTCTTCTGTATATTTCTGGCCGTTTCTGATCCCTTCCTCAGCCTCATGGTTCATGTTTAATAGCGAGCAACAACTATATTTGCTGTATTTGTCGACAGAGATGTACTATACAAGACAACTATGTAGCAATAACCAGTAACAGTGGAATATGATTACATTTTACGACAGCCTGTATGAAGACATCAACCATAGAACAGGCAGACAAGAACGGAATGTGCGAGACTTACCGTGGAGCATCATCGTTCAGTTCGCGTGCACAGTGAAGGGGTGGAGGATGACACCAGCTGCAGAACCAAAGTAAGTATCAGGCTGCTTGCACGGTGGAGGAAGCAAGGAGAAAGGCCAGACACTTCACTCACCTGACTGCCCATGATTGGGTGGACAGGACGCATAGCTTTCTGCCAGAGAATCACATCGGAGCATGTCATATCAACTCACCAGGATGTTTCAGCAGTGAGAAGAGGAGGAAAGGGGGAGAGCAGAGACATGTAGCAAACCAAGGGGGCACAGAGAGCCTGAGAGAAGAGGGCACAGTTGAGGTGCAGAGAGGATGACATGGCAGAGACCAGAACGAGAGAGGTGCAAATGAGCCTCCAGGTGACCCAGGAGTGGAAAAGAGGAGGCTGGGCAGGACAACGAGCGCATGGAGAGCCTCAAATGTGTTCCACTGCCAAAGGCATGGCTGAAGATTCAGTGGAGAGCAGAGTTGGACACGGACGTTGAAGTTCAAGTCCGTGTGGTGCTTGCATGGCAGGTGCTGGAGGCTTGTCGGCTGTGATGCTGAGCCTATTGCGCCAAAACCTCTGGAACTTGGTCGACTGGCAGCCGTTCGCGTGCCGCTGTGCTGCAGGGGACTGTGTGAACCACCTTCCAAGTCTGCAGCATTGCCGTGCTTGAGGAGCAGCAATACCAGGCCATGCGCGCACCAATCCACGAAGTGCCGCAGAGCCATCACAGAGTTCCTTAAGAGATACAGTTCTCAAGACAATCGTATTTGCGCCTGCCATCACTTTCAAGATCTCCATCGTGTGATCGCTTGTGGAGACCCACTCTCAAGAGTCTTGAAGGTTTCCTTCTGGCCGTGTACAGTACTTTGCATACTTTGAATAGAAAACCTTCTTGACTGCGAACTGACTGTGCGCGTGCATCAAGACATCCTCTCAAGAGGTCCAGGCTTGGAGGGGTAGGTGGCGTGGAAGTCTGCTACCAGCTCTTGTGCATGTCCGAGTTCTGTCACGAGGATCCAAGAGGTCTCCTCATCGGTGCCTTTGTAGCCAGCCCAGCAGACTAGGTAGAGGAGTTGGCAACTCTGCCTCTGACAGTCGATCTTGGAGTCGTGAATCTCCACAATCTTGTACTCCGGTTTGCTGTCTATGAATACCGGAGGAGGCGGAGGTTGCATATGTCCAGGGATGGTGTTCGGAATTGCTGGTTCTAGCTGGGATACGTGAAAGATGGGGTGTACTGCATGCATGAAGTCCGGAAGTCTGAGTGTAAAGGAGTAAGTTCCGGCCTGTGCGATGATGGGGAATGGGCCAAGGAACTTTTTAGAGAGCTTCTTCAAAGGCCATGTAGTGCAGATGTGCTCCGTGCAGACATAGACCTGATCTCCGACCTTGAAGTCTGGCGCTGAAAGATGGTGTTTGTCCGCCTGGATCTGGTACCGGGCTTGGGCTTGGGCGATTTGTTGGCGGAGTACAGAGTGAAGCTCGTCGAGATCAACTGCAAACTCGCGGGCACGCAAGGAGGTGAGGTCCTGCTCGGGATGGACGGAGATCACGGGGTTATAGCCCTTGTTCGTGAAGAAGGGTAATATTCCAGTAGTCACCTTGGGCGCATTGTTGTATGCAAACTCCACAAGGGGTAGGAGTTGGGACCAGCTGTCCTGCTGGTGGTTGGAGGAGACCCGGAGATACTGCTCCAAAGTCTGATTGACCCGCTCGGTCTGGCCATCGCCTTCGGGGTGGTAACAGGAGAGTCTTTTCGAGTGAGCAGAAAAAGTGAGAGACAAAGTCCAAACCCCAATCGGAGGTGATGTGGGAGGGAACTTCATGCTTGGAGAAGACATGGAGGATGAACAAGTCCGCCAACTCCGAGGCAGTCAAGGTGTCGTGGGTAGGGATTAAAATGGCCTGCTTTGTGAGGCGGTCCACAATGACCAGGATAGCGGTGTAGCTAGCAGAGTTAGGGAGCTGCTCAATGAGGTCCATGGAGATGGAGTTTTAGGGCCTTTTGGGAATCGGAAGCTGTTTCAGCATGCCATAGGGAAGATGGCGAGGGAACTTGGAACAAGCACAGGTGGTGCAGGACTTGCAGTAATCCTGGACGAAGAGTCAAAGTCCAGCCCAGGAGTATTCTCAGAGTACGAGGGCCTGCGTCTTGTTCTGACCCCAGTGACCAGCCGTTGGGTGGTCGTGGTTAGCCCAGAGTACACAGAGACAGAGATCATCAGAGTTGGGTACGTAGATGCGACCATTTAGCCAGAGTAGTCCGTCTTTGTCCCAGGTCCACTTCAGATTATCCTCAGCGGCTAGTCGAAGAGCTGCAGAGAGCTCCTGGTCGGGGGGTCTGGGTAGATTGGGCGGACTTGATGTCCAAGCGGAGTTGATCAGAGTCTAGGATGAAGGAGGCACGGAGTACCGGGTCTTGGAGTACAGTTGCGCGAAGTGAGGTTGTGAGCTGTTCCTGAGTGAAGACCGGTTGGAAATTGTGTGGGTTGACTGCGGAGTAGTCACTGCCCCCCTCTTTTGGGTAGATGTCCCAACGTCTAGTGAGCGTGTTGGGCTTCGCACCTAGTTTCCCTGGGTGGAAGCCGACTACAAGGTTGAACTGGGAGAGGAATTCCGATTAGCGGGCTTGCCTACGGGTGAGGAGTTTCGTAGTGGCGAAGTACTCCAGGTTCTTGTGGTCCGTGACGACATCAATCAGAGTTGCAGAACCTTCCAAGTAGTGCCGCCAGGTCTTGAAACACTCGAAGATCGCGAGGAGTTCCTTATTGTGGGTGTTGTAGTTCAACTCCGTGCCGGTCAAGGTGCTGGAGTGGAAGGCAATAGGGTGGAGTTCACCGGAGTTGGGTTGGCCTAGTGAACTGTGTCGTCGCAGTGGCAGGATTTGAGCGCTCCCATATGGGCGCTAATATCACATTTCTGTATTGAGAATATGAATATGTACGCTGCTCTGTATCATAGCGTATTGATATCCTATTGTATGGTAAGAAATAGTAGTTTGTGATCTATGTGAGTACGAAATGGCATGTACGTATTCTGTATTGTATCAATACTCATAAAGTATATTGAAATATTCTTGTATTCTTGTGCACCCCTATTGATAGCATAGTATTACTGTATGGTAAGGGTCTATAAATATGATTTATTATTTAACTGATAGAACTATGATTACATATAGTAAAGTTCAATTCCTCAGAGGATATTTCTAAGCACTAGGCAGTGTGCTGTAGCCTTTTGGTGAGAAATTGGATTGTAAAACTTATATGAATCATACCTTGCATCAATTCCAGGTTTGTTTGACTTTGAGTTCCATTTTCTTTGGATTTTCCTTGGTATATCAAGCTTTGACTTTGGAATAAGTCCAAGAGCAGCAGCAAACCATGCAAATGCAGCATAAACTGGAAGATCATAGCGGTGATAGAATCGTGATAGATATAATGTATGAGTTTCCTTGTTGATCATGAAGAAAGCAGTGAACTTGGCACATGTGATCATGCCATAGGGACAATTATATGAGACAGTTTGTGCCCAGATCTAAGATACTGATATTAACAAGTGTCAATTATCATTAATAGTCATTCACCTGTATTAAAATTCTTGTGATTTTGCTGATGTTGCTCCCCGCTTCATCATCTGGCCAAACAAAACGCATATCATGATGCTGGAGAAGCTTGTCTGTATTCCAGTTGATAACAGTGGAATCCATAAACACTTCAAATTCAAGTTGAGCATCTTCAAGAATTTTGCAGCTTTTGTGTTCAATAGTTGCAGCTGTGACCATTCTGTAATTATCCCCTGTTGTGCTTTGATTTTCTGTTTCTTGTTTTGATAATCCTCTTGCAGTATTTTTTTTTTGTCTTTTGAGGTCTTTCAGCTTTTGTTCTTTTGACTTTCCGCACAAGTATTGCATCTGGAATGATGCCAGTGTTGCTGGGTGCCGATGAAATGTAGGGGCAGGATGGATTGGAATATAACTTGAGTGCTGCAGGCTTCATGAGGACTGCACGGATACATGCAAGGGCGGGGCGGACTATGGTTGCATCACACCAAGTCCCAATATCCTTCTCTGAGCATATAATTTGAGGTAAAAGTGAGGAAGGCAGTGAAGGAAGGGAGTGTGAGGCAAAAATGATATGTTCTGAGTTGGTCCAATCAAGTATAATGTCTGATGGTTTGAGTGTCTTGGCAGCTTCTCGAATGGCACTATCCACTATATTTGGAGCATAAACTAGTGTAGACATCCGGTTCTCCGGCTCTAGTTGGCTTTCACTCTGGGACATCTTTTTGGTTGTTGACAATGCATTGTGTTTGTAAGGGGGTGGAACTGGAGGAGGGGTAATCCGGAGTATATCATGAAGAGACTTGACATTTTCTTCATTGACTAAAAGTGCACTCAGCATAAATGTACAATCTGACCATATTCATCACTGGCACATACCATCTGCAGCCTCAATGTACTGCCATGGTAAATTAGAGATGCTTTTATCTTGGTCAAACATCTTGACTGCAATATTTCCTTCCCACAAAGAAATCAGTTCCCATAGATAACACTTATATCACAGATTGAGAGCATGGGCTGACATACCTCTTGAAATGCTTCTGTCTGCAGAGTCAGTGATATAAGAAGTATCATGAGTTGTGGTGTCAGTGGCATTGGTTTGGTTTGGTTTAGTGAGTTTGATGGACTTGGGACTCATTGTATGGAGGTTTAGTAGCTGCTATGCTAATTGAAGAGGCTGGTATGTGTGAGTTCACTGTAAGATGGGCAGAATGTGAGTGCAGGACTGACCTTCCTTCCTGCTGGTTAAATACTCTTTCTCCACCAGAGCTATGCAAGATGTAGATAAACACATGATGAAGTGGACAATACTTCACTCTGATGAAGAGCACCACATGTATGACTGCTTTACCTGTTGTCAATCCAACCATCACTAGAATATGATGTGAGTGGCCTACTGATGAGTTCACTCATTATGATAACTACCATCAGCTGATGCCAAATGATGTGATCAGGCATTCATATTGATGAGCTCTTGCTGCAATGGTGACAAGTATGATCTCAACGGAGTTCCATATAACCCCAGACAAACATTCATTTGTGGATGAACCCTGACTGGTCAGGATTGATGATTATGATGTTTGGTTTCAGAGTGAAACTGCATGACACCTCAGTTGGCTTCCATCAGTTTCAAACGGCTGCCTGAGTGCGGGTGTTTGACATGCGATCGTGACAACGTGGACAAGCTTGGGCGCAGGCTGTGTTCAAGGTGTGCGTGTGGCGCCGGCGCTTTTCGATTGAGGTGCTAATGTTACTCGCATGCATACAATGGACTTTGCGTTGTCAATTGACTAAGACATGATTGTACTACATGTACTAGTCATGTACTCCTCGATAGTCGTGGGCAAATATACATCTCGGATGATGTCATCACAGACATAGAAGAGTCTCAAACCAATCTCACCGCTCGTGCCACTGCCATATATACTGCGTGAGGAGAGTACATGGCTGTATCATTCACCAGGGAACACTGCACAAAGCACACATAATTCCGACGTCGCCACCCCCCTCTCAGTTACCCCTCCGATTTGATCATATGTCTGCCACTCTCACTCTCCCAGAAGATATTGCTGACTTTATTGCCGGTGGCGACCGGCCGCGTAAGCCCCGCCAGCCTTGGCCGCTCCATCTGGTCTCGTCTGTACTACCCTCGGTTGCATCAGAAACACAAGTCGCACCAGGCGTTCCTGTTCCGTACATGCTAGAGAAGCTTCGCCAGATCCACAGAGAGCACAGGCACATCTTCGAAGCCACCCTGGTCACACCGAAGGACCCGAGCTACTCTCCGACTCGGAGTTCGCGCAGAGTCGTTTGCAAGGTGGCCGTAAACGACTGGCGTGACCGCGAAGGCTTCACGCGATTCAATTCCCTTCGCAAGGAGGCCGAGCTCTATCAAGGCAAATTGTCCAGCCTACAGGGTGTTTATGTGCCCCATTGTATCGACTTTTTTGAGGGCAACACGGGACCGGAAGCCAATTTGACAGTGGCATGCCTTGTCTTGGAGTATGTCGGTGATACAATCCGCGAGGACGACTCTGAACTGGCACTCTCCGACGTATCCGAGGCCTCTGACCTATCCGTGGCCTCTGACGTATCCGAGGCCTCCGACGTATCCGAGGCCTCCAACGTATTCGAGACCTCCGAAGGATCGAACGCATCCGACGTCAATCGCCTCTCTGCACAACCACTCTGCGAAGCATTCGATGCACTGGCACTCAAGGATGACTCTGAACTGTTAGAAGTAGCTCGAGCCGAGGCACGCAAATACAAGTATATTCTCCGTCCTCAGTCCTTCGAGCAGCTTATGCTGATTATATTCCCCGCAGGGCACAGTGCGCGGAAGCATTGCTCGCCATTCATCAGGCTGGTGTCTCTCATGGCGATCTGTCAGAAGAGTCCTTCATTTCCGCAGGCGACAAGGTCTTCGTTGTCGGATTTGGGGACCACTCCGATGGCGACCATGACTGCCCGAAGCCGCCAGAGTTGACCCTGGAAGCGGGTATGCTCAGCCCTCCCCGTATTGCCTCCGTCAAGTGCGCTGAGCTCTGGGGTGCGTTCGAAAATAACCAGTGGTGGATCAAGAGTACGTACTTCAGGATTGCTCTATCGTCGCGCTCTCACCAACGCACACCGTGGCATTACACTGGCAGATTCCATGCGCCTCAGCGGCGCGCCGATTGACATAGAAGAGGTCATAGCACTAGGGGAGGAGGGCATCCACAAGGAGGCTCTCGTCCGCAGGCGCGACGTCAACTGGGCAAAGAAGGATGCCGAGGACCTCTGGTCAGATTTCGTCCGTGTGAAGCAGGTGCATGGGTATGATTTTATATTGAGCGCGGTAGAGAAGAGAAAGGCCATTCTAGCGGCTAGTGCGTAGTACAGCACGTTGTGGCTCGGACGCTGTGGTGATCTCCGGATCTTTGTTTTTGGAGAAGTGGAGTAGTATGCAAACAGCCTTACCACAAAGATCAACCATGAAGGCGGAACTGGCCTCTCAACTAGCCTCCCGGGCAGCCATATCACAGCACAGCTGCCCACTGAGTGTGGGCCCGAGGTGAAGAATCGACAACGCCGGCGGAACATCGACCAGACATCAAGCGGAACGTGACTCGCGTAGCGACGACATGTACACTCCATCCGTGTCTATGGGCGAGAGATCAACGCGCGCTGACTCTATATGGATGCCGTACGCATATGTTCCAAGGGTTCGATCAGCCCGGGAGCCTCTGACTTGCAAGACGAGTCGGGGGTATGCCTGGCACCGCGTGTCATCAAAGCGAGCACGTCACGATCCGTGGCTGTCGAAGGTTGACGTGCGAATTGGCAGAGGTAGATCAAGCGGTATATGCCAGCTCATGTAGGTATTGAGCTCGTCGCCTGGATCCAGAGCAGAGCTGTCGATGTCTCATGTACAAGGGCTCGGGGTACCGCGACATCATCTGAGCATGGTGATGTAAGCTCGTGCGGGATCAAGTAGAGGTCGTTCCAACTCACCGCAGTCTCTCCCGAAATCTCCAGAAGACTCGCGTCTACGCGGTCCATGAATAAATAAGAGTAGTGCAAAACGCACAGAGAGGTTACACAAAAACGATGGATACTCATACAACACGGAGCGAATGAACACATACAGTGCAGTTCAACCTTCCCAATCATCGTCGTCCTCGTCTTGCCGCGCACGCCCGTTTGCTCCCTCGTCCTCATCGTCTTCCCGGCCCTGATCCACCTCCATCTCACGCTCCTCCTCCTTCTCCTCATCCTCCTTGCTATCCTTATCCTTGTCAGCCGCGGCTTTCCTCCTTCGCCGCTTCGGTGCGGGCTTCTCGCCGCCGTTAGCGTCGCCCGCAGCGGCCTTCTTGTCCTTGCCCTTAGCGCGCTTCTTCCCGCGCGCCTCCGCGTTCTCCGCTTCGATGTCGATCGTGCCACCTGCGGACGGATCGGGGACGGTCTCGACGATCTCCTTCAGGAAGTCGAGCATGTCGACGGTCTCTACGGCATGCTTGCTGAAGATGCAGGAGGGGGGACCGGGCAGCGATGGACGAGCGCGCGTGAGACATGCATGCGTGAGTTGAGTAGCAAGGGCGGGCGACGTACAGGTGGTACGCTTCAACCCTCTTGGACCCGCGCTCTACTGTCACGTTGCTGGCCTCTTCTACGATCATGGCCAGGAACAACTCTAAGGCTTTGGCTGTCCGGACGCGAGAGCGTAGAGTAGGGCACCGAGACGGAGGATATCAGCGGTCAATACTCAGCCATACGAGGGTGAAGCAACATGACGCACAGATGACGACCGGGGTGGCCTGTGCTACCTTGCCCACTTCCTCGTCCTTCTGCATGATGCGCTTGATGCGCGCCTGGATGCGGTCGTTGTATGCAGGGGTGCAGGGGCAGCATATGACCAGGAGGAGCGGGGCGAGCGGAATGGACGTGCAGCGCGTTCGTGCCGCGAATAAACCCAACAACGGCGCAAGACAATACCAGATGCGAGGTCTGCTCAGAGTGAGGACAAGGAGGAGGGCGCGAACAGGCGTACGACTGGGAACTTGGTGGCCTTGTTCTTGTTCTTCATGATGTCGGAACCTACGGCGCTGGACGATGTACTGTGAGTGTGTTGCGTTGCGATATGCGCACGATACGCAGCCCAGTTGAGGGGCTACGGGACGTAGGGTGGTGGTGGTACAAGAACAAGGCCTGTGGTTCTCGCGCGCGCATGCGCGGGTGGTATTTGAGACGATCCAGGTTAAGCTCCAAACGATGGGAACTTGTCTGTGATAAGAAAAAAGTAGTATGTAAGCTCTACGATTGCAGTCACCAACACGCCGATGGTGAAGTGGTTATCATGCTTGCCTTCCACCTGCGAAAATCAGGAGTTAGCAAGCGGCACGGGTTCGATTCCCGTTCGGCGTATTTCTTTTCTTTCCGCCGTTTCCACGCCAGTGTTTTGTCCGTATCCTCAGGCCCGCCGACCAAGCGCATTGTGGCTTGGGTGGGTACAGATGTCCTCGTTCCCCTCCTCCTACGCCCACCACCCTCATCGCACTTCTTATATTCTGGCTCTTGGAGGCACTACTCATGGGACTCGCTGAAGTCTCCGCCGGACGCAAGACCCACCCGCTCAAGAGAAGAAAACTTGCGCACTCCGAGTCTCCTGTAATCTCATCCTCTCCCTCGCCTGCGCCGCCCATCGACATCAAGGTTCCTGTATGCACCTCATGCCACCGCGCATTCTCCGGATCGAAGAGAAATCAGCTCGTGCAGTGCGCTCGGTACGTCCCACTACTGTACCCTCCATTGGACATCCCGTCGAGCCCATTGAGGGAGTTCGATGCCCCGTACCATCCCTTACGAATGTGAAACGCAGCGACGACACATGTACTGACTACTGTACGTGCACACGCAGGTGCCACGAACCGACCTGCACGATCTGCTCACGGACGTGTAACGGCTGTCCACCCTCGGTGCCACCCACCCCCGCTCTTACCTCCTCGTCGAGCACGCCGGACACCCCGCTCCTGTCTCCACAACGGCCAGCCTCTGCGCTGAGCGTGAGTATGACGAATGCACGGCAGGATCAGCTGGGAGCGTCGGCCCATGTTGTGGCGGTGGCGGTGGCGGGGCGGCGGAGGAAGGTGCGTGAGCTCGATCAGGACGACGAGAACGCCGGGATCGAGGGAGAGGACGGCGGACACGATGGCAGTGTCGACGGGGTACTGCCTGGATGCGGGCGAACGGTGTGCCAGAAATGCGCGTTCGAAACTCCGGCCAGGTGCGTGCTTGTCGTCCTTGTCCTGGCTATGTGCGCTCCGAGCTTCATGTTGACGAGGATCGTGTTCGGCAGCGACCTGACGACGTGCCTCGACTGTGCGGCTCGGTACAAAGGGGCCGACTAGGCCTACGCTTCCTTGCCGTACTCCTCCGTCTCTCGCCGCATGCTATCCTCTCGTATCCTTTGCAGCCCTTCACATCCAGGGCGCCGTTGCCATCCTCGCCGCTCAACATAATGCTCCTCTACACGCTGATCACATCCTCCCTCCGTAGCATTCTCACCACGTCCTTACCGGCAACATGTACTGTATTCATACGTTAACGCATATCCTTAATACCCCGATCTCCAGCCTTCATACTGACCGAACGCACCGTTCCCCGTGCAAGAAGAATGAATGCCCTCTGACAAGTACTAACCTTGCCGTCTTCTCAGGGTCGCAGCTGGAATCCAAGTGGCACGCTCTATCAACCTAGTATGTGCCTCCGCAACACTACGGAAGTCACGGAACACAAGCCACTTTGGGACCATCTGTGATGGTGCACGAAGTATGTGTTGACTCCAGCATATAAAGAGATGATATGTTGCTCACGGTATGACCGATTCATAGGCCCCGCCTCCATATGCATGGCAGTCTTGTGACCGGCCTCGAAATGACGGCCACGGCGAATACGTCCGGACGTGGCAGATATTGCTCGTGTGTAGACTCGCTCTGAGACCATGCAGACCAAGTTAGGGGGAAGCTAAGGTGATGCATGCGAACGTTATCAGCTGCAGGCATTTCCATGAACTAGGAGTAGTCGCATCCGGCATATGAGCGGGGCCAGTCCAGACATTAATATCGACGCCTTGCACAAGCTGCCAGCAACAGGAGCACGACTCGGTGCGTATGACCCGGATTGTCACGTACACGTGATGCGTGACTTACGCGCGCCGCAAAGCCGATCGCGTTCGCACGCGTCGGTGCGGTTGCGCGTCAGTCGAGCCTGCTGCTCGACCATCATCATCTCGTCGTAGGCTGGTTGTGAGTTGTTTCTCAACTGCCCTGATATACGTAGTGTATTGATTAACAGTGCTCATAATAATTGCCCAGGAGCGCTACTTTATGTGAAGATGAGCACTCCATCGCTCGATCTAGTCGGGGAACCTTTCGCCGTCATTGAGTCAGACCCTGGTGAGTTTCTATACGGCGCTGACTTGGGCTACGATCCTCTCTCTGAGTTTCCATAGGTGTCTTCACCACACTGATCAGAAAGCTCGGCGTTCAGGGCCTTGAGGTCACCGAGCTCTACAGTGTCGAGCCACACGAGACAGACCATCTCAATCCTTACGGGCTGATCTTCTGCTACCTATGCGACGGCGAAGGCAATACAGCAGATGCTCTCCCTTCCGATAAAGAACTCGACGATCCGGACGCCCGCTCGATATGGTTCGCGAACCAGCTGAGCGACGACGCTTGTGCCTCGCAGGCTATATTGAATGTATTGCTCAATTGTAAGCGCATCGAGCTCGGGCCCGTGCTCACGGACTTTGCGGCGGACACCAAGGAGATGTCTCCTGTGGTAAGCATATTGAGAAGAGCGTTCTGATATCTACTGACCTTGGGTTCGCGAACTGCCCGCAGATGAGAGGTCTGGCAGTCTCTAATCTGACTCTCGTTCGGGAAGCTCAGAATTCACTCGCTCGGTGAGCCAGCATTCCGAAGGTTTCCTTCCCGCTTGGATGATTCACACATCCGAGGCAGGCCATCAGACATTCGTGGAGCTCGTCAGGCACTCGCCACCGCAGCGCTCGAGTCCGCGAAAAGCAAGGCGAAGGCAGCAGCTTCCCCTCCTTCCAAGAAACGCAAGACCGCGTCTTCCTCTTCCCGGTCAAGGCGAAAGGTCGCGTCCGCACGCGCAGACGATAAGCTGGACGCCTACCACTACATCGGCTACGTCCCAGCGCATGGACGTGTGTGGGAGCTCGACGGGCTCCGCGCCGCTGGGCCCCTCGACGTCGGCGAAATCGACTCGGATGATCCCACGTCGCGCGCGGGCTGGATGGACATCGTCCGGCCAGTGCTCCAGCGCCGGATGCAGACGGTGCTCCAGAGCGGCGCGGAGCATATACAGTACAACCTCCTCGCGATCGTGGACGACCCGTACTTCAGAGCGAGCGATGAGCTAGAGATGCTCAAGAGGGAACGCATGGCGTTAGAGCGACGGCTCCGGGAGCGTTTCCCCGACGGCTGGTCAGATAAGGTGCGCGGCGAGCGTCCGGCGGTTGCCCTCCAGCCGTAAGGGAGTGCATTGGAAGCTCTGACCGTCGAGATTCTCTGCACACACAGGTTGACCCGGCGTTGTTCGCGTCCGCGTCTGAGGCATTTGGAACGACGTTGCGCCCACGTGCGCAGGAGACCGGGAAGGTGTTCGCGGCGGACTTCGGCGCGCGCAAGATGGCAAAGGAGCTCGCGATCCTGGAAATGCCGGAGCGCAAGGTGGTTCCCGCGTGGGAGAACTGCGTGCGGGCCGCGCTGTCGGCCAAGGTCGCAGTCGAGGAGGAAATTAAGAAGTCGCGGCGAGCACAGGTACGGAGCTCATTCAGGCTTTCCTGCTCCGCGGGAAGGCGACAGGGAGGCGAAGGCCAGGGGCTCACTTCGATTCACCGTCATCCATATAGGCGGACCATGTCAGAAGGACGTTCGATTATGAGCCATTCATTCGCGAGTTCGTGATCGCTCTGGAGAACGAGGGACTGCTGGACGACGTTCTCGAGGAGAGATCGGGCGCTGTCAAGGAGTCCGCTGCTCAGCCTCGACCCGGACCGCCGTCAAAACCCCGTGCGAAGACGAGGAGAAAATAGTCTAGACTCGACGTGCGCAGCGACCATCGATGAGAGTGAGTGAGAAGGTACCTCGGACGGCGGAGCGCGCCAGCTGACTATTTCATGCTGTGGTGCACAGATCTGCGTTGGTGCGGGAGCGTAGCCGAACATGCTGAAGCGTCGTGGAGGCGTGTGCATGACAACACAGAGAGTCGCTAGCCCCTCTGGACTGTGTTGCCCACGGTCAAAATGGGATGCTCGTCCGTGTCCACTGGCTGCCATGCACGGGAATCTACCGTTTATTCAGGCGACCAACGGTGTTTGGGCCGCCGGATCGGGTCCGCACCAGCGTTGTGCGGGTTTGTACGAGAGCTGTCGCGGGCGCGGTAGCCGTGCCTGCTGTGCACTTCTGTACATGACCGTAGTCGAGAATTTGTAGATGGTATGCCATAGACGTTGTTCAACAGTTGTTCGATGCTGGAGGAAGGGTCTGATGCACTGAGAACAGCAGACGAGCCCAAAAGTCGGGATGAGCGTCAGTTTCGGGCATTCCCAATCTCTATCTCGTACCTCGTCCTGGAACTTCCCCACCCTCTCTCCTCGCCTTCTCCACGACCGCCGGTGGTTTACTACATGAGGTCACACTCGAATCGTATGTAAACCGACGGGCTGCACCGACCACGGATCCAAGCCCGTTACGTGAACGCACGGTCGCTACGAGACCGTCCCGGCTTCTATCACCTCACCTTTGTTCTGCTTCTCACTAGCAGGCCCCTCCGCTCACTCCACCTCCCCCCCTCTGAGTCTCTTGATGATGAACTCCACGTCCCCTGCGAGCCCAGCCCCCTTCGCGCGGCCGCAGAGGGTCGACCCCAACACCGAAAACCGCGGTTCCGGCCTCCGCGCGTCCATCCTGGAGAGCGCGCTCGAGCTCGGCGTCGGCACCAGTCGCACGGTCGCCCAATGGATGTTCAGCCCGCTCGATGATGTAGTCGAAGAGGACGACGGAAACGAGGTGCGTAGCCGTAGCCGTCATCCACGTCGCACCAGCGTTTCCTGAGCGGACGATGCGTGCGGTCTCACTCAGGACGTCAACTCGCCGAGCCTCACGTACGCGTCGACCGCGACGTCCGACGAATCCAACCTTTCCGCTGGATCGACACAGCGCTCCCAGCCCGGCGCCGGGATCCTTGTCAACGGGAAGGACCAACCGCAGCCGCTCAGCCTGGACACCTCCATGCAGGACTCCCAGCCCAACTTGCTCTCTCCGGACAGTGCGCCCCCGGCGCTGCACACGCAGCGCTCGCTGCAGTTTGACCTGCGTGCGACACCCGAGCCGCGCGTGGTCTCCCCGGTTCCATCCCCGCAGCCGAAATCGAAGCTCAGTAAGCTCCGGCGAAGAATGAAGCCTGACGGGTATGAGAGCGACGGCGGCTATGTGAGCGAGAGCGGAAAGAGCAAGGAGAAGGAGAAGAAGAGTAAGAAGGCGTCGAAGAGCAAGAAGGGTGACGGCGAGACCGGTGCCACTGACTATGAGAGCGACGGAGGCTACCTGTCCGAGGTGGGTCTGAAGAAGAAAAAGAGCAAGAAGGAGAAGGAGAAGGAGAAAAAGGAGAAGAAGTCGAAGACCACCGACTCGCCGACCACGGACTACGAGACGGACAAGGGCTACATGTCAAGCTTCACGCGGAGTAAGTCGCGCAAGCAGGCGGTGACGTCCCCAGTCGACGGCGAGGAGTCCGATGGAGGCTACCTGTCGGAGGCGTCTTCGAAGAAGAAGCGGTTCTTCAGGCTGAACTCGAGGTCGCGCAAGAAGCAGGACTCGTTCGATTCCCAGTCTGAACAGGCTCCGCCAGTGCCATCGCTCCCTCCTCTCACCCTCCCCATCGCAGACAAGTGGAGTCGGGCGGGCACCCCGCAACCGCCCGAGTCACGAAATGAGACGCCGCTACCGAGCGATACGGCGGGCGGCCTCCGCCCCAGCGGGGAGACGTATGCCTCCATGGAGACCTTGACGTCGATGAACACGTCGACCACATCCAACACGAATGATTTCGATGACAGGCGACTCTCGAGATTCTCCAGCGATGAGAGTCTCACGAAGGCGTTCAAGGACGCTGAGTCCGTCCGCTCGCCCAGCATCGACCTCCTCTCGACCTTCCGTCGCGCGGGCGGCAGCTCGTCGAAGCTTCCCTTCAACAATTTCGGCCAAGGCACGGACAGTCCTGCGTCCCCAAGGTCTCCGAGGTCCCCTCTTTCCCCTGCCATCTCGCCTTCCAAATCCATGCGCTCGCGCCCGAAGATTTCGGCTCCCAACACCACCGCTCTCGCCCCCAAACATGTGCCCGTTCCGCTCACTCTCACCCCGCCGACGCCTACGTTGACATCAAATCGTTATTCACCATCGCCGGATACCGATTATGTTCTCGTCACTCCGTCTGCATCGGCACCCAACACGCCGCGCCCGCCCGAACAAGGCCACAACTCGAATCTCAGCGTTGCATCAACGGGGACGTCTAATTCGAATGGGCCGCCCAGCCCTTCGCTACAACGCCCGAAGGTCCTGGCGTACTACGATCTGCCACCCCCCAGCCCTCCACCCCGCGGACCGTTGCCAGACGTGCCGTCAGACATCTCCCGCAGTACGAGCCCGTCCTGGAGCATGATGGACCAGTCGACTTCGAATTCGCGCTTCCCACGTACGGCGCCTGCGGACACGGCGGACCCGCGCGGCCTCCAGCAGCAGCAGTTCCGCCCATCCCCATCCCCTGTTGATCGGCCGAACACGGCTGCGCACCCCTTGTCGCGGGAGATCGCAACGGATTCAGGGCTGCGCTCGCCCATCCCCAGGATCGCGTCACCAGTACCCCCGGCGCTGCGGGGACGGGTCTCGCCGTTCCCCACTGCGCCTGTCCTGCCGCGCGAGCAGACGACCCCGCTGATGCGACGGACATCGAAGCTCACTCAAGAGGCGGTGATTCGTGCGACGAGGTCTGGGTATGCGGATGGTCCTATGTCAGCGAGTGTCTATCAGACTGGACATAACAGATGGCCATCGCAGGACCGGCAACTCGCTGTCCATTGGGCGGCGCCTCGCTCAGCATCTGCACTCGACACACGTCGCCCCTCCGATGGCGGGAACGGCCACGAGTCAGACGACGGGCGCTCCTCGTTCCTGGCATACGACGATGACGACGACCTCAGCGATCACTCGCCGAATACTAGACCTACGTCCACCGAGCCCGCGGAGTCGTCCCCTGACGTGAACGCTATCCTTGCGGGATTCCGTGCCCAACGCGATGCTGAACTTGATCGACTCAAGGAGAATACGGTGCGCGAATCGCACACGCTCTCGGCTATCGTCGCTGGCTACGAACGCGACACGTTGTACCTCGACTCAGAGGAGGGCGGTGGGGACCGCTCCAGCGTGTGGAGTGACGCGGCTAGCCGACACAGTTTCCTCGACACGGAACGGAGCGCGTCGATCCGCGCGAAGTTCGTCAGGCGGGTAGAGGCGATGTATGGGAAGGAGATCGTACCGCCTGTCCCGCACCTAAACCCCGGACTGAAGAGCGGCACTTCGTCGTGATTCGCTTCATTCACTCGTCCGTATCATCGTTCCTCCTCTTCACTCTGTGGTCGGCTATTTATACCTATGCTTTTCCTTCAGTTACTGTATCCGCTCCTTCCGCTGCCAGCTGCTGTATTTTTTTCCTTATTGCATTCCTGGTCTTCTCGGACTGGAGGGCCCGGCTGGGTCCTCGGCCGTCCATCCTCACGCTCACTTGGTTAACACATGCGTGACCGCTAGAAACACGCCCTTCGGGGATACGGTCGTGCTTTGCTGTATCTGTTACCCTCTCCTCCTTATTCATACCCTGCTCTAATGTGTGCTTTGCTCATTCTAATTCGCTTTATATATCTTCGAATAGGCGACATGCCTCAAGATGTACCTACACGCTCTTTTGCGCCAACCTTCCCCGCGACTAGATTCGCGTGGGTAAGCGTCGGGCTGGGGTGTCAGCCCACTATGCAATCGCAAGTCATTCGCCGGAATCTACACCCACGGGCAAGCGGCGTATGTTAGAGTGCGAGGTGGTGAGTGACCTCCCTTACCTTCGGTCCTTCTGTTTTGCGCGCGAGGATCATCGCTGAAACTCTCACCGTCTGCTAGTGATCAAGATCCAATGTGGTGGATATACGTGTTTGTGTACCCATATGTTCGGGAGACCGTTTTGAAGCCGACGCTCGACTGGCCTGCGAAATGCGCAGCCACTGCTCCCCACGCGGACGTTATGTCCTCCTCGGAGAAGCGTCCCACCTGCGCATACACTGATATGCATGTATGCGTTCTCACCGGACGGGGAGGTCGCGAACGAACTTAGTCAGGTGTTAGCAGCCCACCCTCGGCTGGGAAATAGCCGGCATTAAGCATCACCAGGTTCGGCCTTCCCCTTGGATTGCAGCATCTTCTAACTCGCCGGCAGGGGTTGCTGAGTACTCTGCTATGAGTCGCTCAATCCCGACAGTGTAGCCCTCATTATCCCAATTTACACATAGCAGACACGCTCCAGCTGTCGACAGAACGATGCACCCGCTCAGGACATGGGAGAAGATCCCTCGTTGCTGCGGCGCTCCTGGTGAGAGAGCCAGACATCCAGGGCAGTCTCACGATCATTAGCTCACGCAGTACGCCTACAGGGCCGGGCATATGATAAGCTGTATGCAAAGAGCGGCAGTTTGCCGCTCTCACCCATCGGAGAGAGAAGTAAGCCTCGGGTTCCGAACTCGCTGACACCGCTCGATTGCCGCGACGGTCAGCAGTATTCCCACGACTACTCGTGCTGGAGCCCTGGCAGGCATGCTGGCCTTGACAATAGGCGACCGCATGATGCGGAAGAGCTCATCGACTCTGCTGTGCTCGCCTTCGGGAACCCGTCCGAATGCATATCTAAAGGCTACTATGGCTGTCCGAGAGGTGAGGCGGACAGGGAGAGCTACCAGGTGCGATGATTGCCTCGGCATCATTCATGATGCACACGTGCTCCGATACCCAAGTAAGTTCCAAGCTGTATGCCTCGCCCGCCGAAAACTCCGCTCATCTTAGCCGGACGCTTTAGAAAGTACGGGAGAACGGCGGGGAGCTCGAGCTCCAACATGAGGCTACCGCGTATGTGTACAAAGCTCTCACAACGGGTCTTCTAGGCCCCGCTGAAGTTCTGCGATGCTGAACGCCGTCAAGTCGGCGTAGATTACCTCAACCAACGACGCGCGGCGTGGGGCTCATGAGCTCCCTCCACTGTGCGTCCGCATCCGGAGATGATGACGTTGGTACCGAGCTGCTTTACGATACGTAACTGAGTTCTCCAACCACAGGACTCGGAGCAGATAAGTGTTCCCCGCCTGAGCTTGCACGAACTCGCTCCCAATACAGCGCGGCTCTCGAAGCGAAGACGGTCGTGATCGAGACTGTCTAGGTGGTGCTCGAACAGATTCCCAGACTGTGGAGGTCGGCGCACCACGCCGCCCGGGTCACAATGGACCCCCTGCTGTATCTGGCGAGGTATAAAACGATGGGAGGGTCGGCGCTATCGCCGCTGAACGACGCACGAACCCGCGGTGTTCCAGTAAATCAACCAACTTCACCGATGTCTCACTCTGACAAGAAGCGATTCCGAGTGGCAATCATGTGCGTACAGTCAGAACTACCTTTATCCCGTTAGAACATCTGATTGCTGATAGCGTACCCGGACACCAAGCGGGGCGGGGCTTGGCGGGCTACTCCTCGCGCTGTTCATGCAGAAGAATGCCCCGGACGTCGAGGTGACATTATACGAGTCGACGTCGGTGCTCACCGAGATCGGGGCAGGGATTGGGTTCTGGCCCCGTATGTGGGAGATTCTGACTGACCTCGGCCTCGAGGACGATCTACTGCAGATCACAGGGGCTCACAATCGCGCCGGTGAGCATGTCTGCCGACACCCCTTGCGAATGGCGGCCTGGTAACGCAGCATGTTTGCAGCATTGCCAATGCACTATCGCAAAGCGGATCAGTCGAAGGCAGTCGATTTCTACCAGCTGTCCCCAGCCCGTAAGCAGAAGACCTCTCATGCTACTGAACGTGATCTCCGCCATGCTAACGGTGGCCAGTGTTTACATTCCACAGGTCGGATCTACAGAGGCTTCTCGCCAAGCATCTGCATGCCGCGAAGATTCACTTCTCTAAACGGCTCTCCCGCTACCAACTGCCTCAGCGAGGAGAGAGTCCAATAGCCCTACGCTTCAGGGATGGCACCTCTGCGGACTGTGACCTGCTCATTGGCAGCGACGGTATCAAATCTGCCGTCCGACGCACCATGTACGAAAGCTTAGCGGACGAAGCTGCCCGCAAGAGCGACCTAGTGGAAGCACAGCGCCTGCGCAAAATGGCGGACCCAGTCTGGAGCCGGGAAGTGGCGTATCGAGGCCTCGCGCCTGCAACCGAGTTGGAGAAGCGTGGATTCACAGACGCTGACGTACCGATCATAGTGAGCAGTCTAGGTCGCCCATATGCGTGCAGCACTGACTGGTGACCGATGACAGTTCTACGGTAAGAACAAGGTGCGCGGCGTTCCAAGGACTCCTTCAGATAACAAGTCGAGTACATGATCGATGCCGCAGCACGCACTTTCGTATCCCATCTGCCGAGGGAAGGTAGTCAACGTCGTAGCATTTGTATCATATCCGAATCATGAGGCAGGCGCCGAGTACGAGGGGCCTTGGGTTTCGACCGCCACCGCGGAGGAAGCGGTCAAACAATTTGCAGGCTGGGACCCCAGCGTGCAGACGTTGCTGGGCGTGAGTCTGTCAGGGTGCTGGTTTCCACCTCATTTACTGACCGTATTGGACAGTCTACGGAGAAGCCGCTGCGTTGGGCGATTCATGAATGCCACTATCTCCCTACCTACGTTCGAGGTCGGGTGGCGCTGATTGGAGATGCGGTAAGCCTGTGGAGGCTAGTCTCTGAAATGGAATTGACATGTCTTCATACTGCAGGCGCATGCCATGCGACCACACCAAGGTGCCGGGGCTGGTCAGGCATTGGAGGTGAGTCTGGCGCAATTCCAGAATGCCATATGTTTCTCACCTCGCAATCAGGACGGCTTCATTCTTGCGACAATCCTCGCGCAGGCATCGGTGACACGAGAGAACCTAACCAGTGCGCTGAAGGTCTACGACGCTATCCGGCGCCCCGCCGCACAGGACGTGCAACGACGCTCCGAGGCGAACGGGCGGCTCTATCAGCTCAACGCTATGGGCTGGGAGAACGTGACGGAAGAGGAGAGCAAGGAGGGCGGTTTCTCGTTGGAGAAGCTGGCTGAAATTGGGAAGCAGGTCGAACGGCAGATGAGCTGGACGTTGGGCGGAAGCGTTATGGTGGATCGAGATAGAGCGGTGGCCATGTTACAGCGCAAGCTGACGGGGGAGCCCGTGCTTTAGAAATCGGCATATATTCGTACTTCTACTTTCGCCAAAAAGCTGTGACTTACCTACATGACTTGGCCTGACTATCGAAAAGATTGCCAGACACTGAAAGCGGTCTCCGTGGAGGTATCCAGATCTCGAGGTCGAGCGCGTTCGCGAACGCGCTACTCCGTAGGTCACGTGCATGTCGCGACGCGAGGGGGTCGCGTAAATGGCTAGGGCGCGTCTTTCTCTTGACCACATCGTACCCGCCGCACCTTCGCGTTCTCTCTCCCTACTTCATCTCAGCCGAACTGCACGTAAGCAAGCGCGATGGCCATTGACGACGTTGACATGGAGCGGGAAGATCTGGGATACGACCCGGACCAGGACCCGGAGGAGACGCGCGACATTAGGAGACAGTTTCGCCATCTCGAACAGGAGCTCACAGGTGCGCGATCATCCTGTTACGACCAAGAGCCGCCTCTTATATCTCAGTATAGAGAACCAGGACCTGAGTACAGACGAAGTGGCGGAGAAGCTCCGGAGTGCCAACCGATTGTTCAAGCGCGGTATACGCCCCTCCCCCCGCGTCCACCCTCCCGCGCATCCACTCACGGCCTCTCAGTGCAGGCCATAAATGAAGCCACGAAGGATTCCGGGCTACTCGTACGCTTCTCCCAAATCAGCGCGGCCAAAGCGCGCGCGATGAAGTCGGGCTCGGGCGCGTTCGACGTCGATGACTTCGTCGCGCGCCTCATCACGTACATGGGTGGCCGCAAGCCCGTCATGCCCGCCGAGGGCGAGGATGAGGACGAGGAGGAAAGCGAATATGATGCGGGTGCGCCGCTGGACTGGGAGAGGATCGCACGGCGTGCGCTTGCGAAGAGCAGGCGAGTCCCTGCGATGGACTTCATGTGAGTGGCTGGGAGTATAAAGGGCGGAAATACCGATACTAATGAGACATGGCGCAGGCTGGGGCCGCTCTCTATTGAGCCAAAGAAACGCAATGCCGTCAAGCGGGCCAGACTCGAGAAGAACAAAGAGGACATGAAGAAACCCCAAGAGATCACTGAGGACGATATCACGCGCTCGGAGAACGAAACGACCAAGAACGTTGCTACGGTACGTGGACCTGCTACATGATCTACTGTGGCCATTCTGAAAGTCTCGGCGGCATGCAGATTGAGCGTATCTTGATGCATACCGAAGGTCCGGTTAACCTCTTCAAGTTCATTGTGAACCCGAAGGATTTCGGCCAGTCGGTCGAAAACCTCTTCTACCTCTCATTCCTCATCCGAGACGGTAAATGCGCCCTTGAGATTACGGAGGACACCTCAGAGCCTGTCATCAGTATGTCAAGCAGCACTCGCCGCCTCGAAGATGTTACCATGCTTACTGGTGACCCATCCAGTGCTATGCGAGCAACCCACACAGGAGGATTACGAGAACGGTCTGGTCAAACACCAAATCGTCATGGAATTCGACATGGAGACTTGGCGGGTCTGTATTTCCTTTGCGGCACGCTCGGCTGTCCGACTGACTTCCTCGCCTCCCCAGCGGGCCATCGAGGTCTTCGACATCAAAGAAGCGATGATCCCGCAACGACCAAAGTCGGAAATGCGCATAGGGCAGAAGTGGTATGGCTGAAGGCTGCCGGCATGCCACTCATTACGCCCGCTTCGACTTCATGCTCTGCTTACCCGCTCTTGCTATGGGTGCTACGCTAGGCCTATGTGTACGATTTCAGTGTACATCAGCTTAATCTTATCCTAGAGCTCTGCTGTTTTCGTCTCGACGATCCTCGTCGGGCCGCAGTCGCTGCAAACGGAACGTAGATCAAAGTAGCTGTCGGTTGCGAGGTCCGGAGAGGTTACCTCGTGCTACATGCATGGTATGCAGCGCTTCTCGGCGATATGAGAGTCGTCGCAGACTACACATGTACGAGGTAAGTTATATATAATAGAAAGGCTTGCGATTACACGTTAACAGAGACGATCCATCGTACTAGCCAGCTATGTATGTTACCACGTATCCGTGCAGCCTAAGAATGGGACCCGACGACTCCCGGAATACATCGCAGCGGGAATGTCGTGGTCATATGGCCTCGGACCGAGCGCCCTCAGAGAGCCTCGGAGCCTCGAATTGCATACCTTCATGTATCCTACAAGTTGTCATCAGACATCGGGTCTTAGCCCGAGAACTACGCGTCGGTCGGCCCTTCATCCGAGGTCTGCTGCGGATATCTTTTCCATTGACCTCGATGCCTTCAAAAGCTTGTAGAGTATGGCAGGTTTATAACGATGGCCTGGAGACTGTCGCCGGGGTGACCTTGTACCTCAGAGCGAACTCCGCGAACGAGGAAACGGGTCCTAATTTTCCAGGTCCGAAACGCTGACCACCCACTCCGACAGAGTCCGATAAGGAAGATAAGAAAGAAGGGAGGTGCCTGTTCTGGGCGCGATCGAGAAAGCGGGAAGTGCCGTTGATAAGCTCGTGCGGGGTAAAGACGCGGGCCTCGCGGCGAGTGCACCTTCACGCTCAACCACATCCATCGAATGGTCCCTCCTCTAATACGCTCCTCCTCCTCAAGACTGCTGCTCACTCTAGCGTCTGCTCTCTCTCAGCATGTTCCACCTCGTAGCACCTCTCTCGGCGCCCACGCGCGCAGAGATATTCACGACCCGAACGAACGCGCCCAGTTCATTATCTTCGCATGCCTCATCCCCATTCTTGTCCTCCTGTCGGGTCTGTTTGCCGGTCTAACGCTCGGATACATGAGCTTGGACGAGACTCAACTCAACGTTTTAAGCATCAGCGGCACGCCGTAAGTCTCGTATCCCATTTGCCATTCTCCGAGCCACGCTGTGGCGGCATGGTCCTCGAGGCTAACGTCTTTCTTGCCACGCAGTAAACAGAAGTTGTACGCCAACAAAATTAAGCCCATTCGCAAGAACGGCCATCTCTTGCTCGTTACTCTCCTGTTGGCGAACATGATTGTCAACGAGACGTTGCCCGTTATCTCTGACCCCATCCTTGGCGGTGGCGTCCAAAGTGTCGTCGTCAGCACCGTTCTCATCGTCATGTACGTCGTTTTCTCGTCCCATTCTCACACTCTGGCTGCGGAATCCCGGCCAGTGTCGGCCTTTACGCGCTACACGTTTACCTGACGCGTTCTCGTGGCCGGATTGCCCACGCGCGTCTGAGGCACGTGACTGTGCCGGCCCTCGTTTACAGTCAAAGAGAGCGCACGCTATTCCTGAGCGGCACGGTTCGGATTCATGTCCAATTGACGCGTAATGCTCGCGTTCCGGACGGCGACGTCGCCTCCGAAATCCGTCATGCTGCGCACGACTGAGGGCCGCAGGGCATTTGAGCGCTCCGTTGTGGCTGTGTCTCAGTTGAAAGACCGGTCTCCCGGAATTCGGCCTTGAGACAAAGAATCGAGTGCACACACCCTCGTTGTGTAGTTGTGTAGAGTCTCGAGCAGGAGCATATCGAATTCTCTTATTTGTTTGATGTGCTCACGGCGCTGACACTGTTTGGACAGCTTCGCAGAAATTATCCCGCAATCTCTGTGCACTCGGTATGGCCTGTACTTCGGTGCCAAGATGGCCGGTTTTGTCCAGATCATGCTATGGACCTTCGTGAGTAGTTCTTAGTGGTCACGTCGATGCTTTGGCTACGGTGAGGTTGCACTTCCTGACAGCTCGACTTGCTATAGGGCATCGTCGCATGGCCCGTCGCGAAGATTTTGGAGTTCGCGCTTGGCCCGCACCACGGAATCATCTATCGTCGCGCGGAGCTCAAAGAGCTCATTGCCATGCATTCGAACGCCGGTGAACTGGGTGGAGACCTGAAGACGGACACGGTCGCAATTATTGGCGGTGCACTCGACTTACAAGAGAAGGTGCGTCTCCATACCCCCCGTCCTGTCTTTAACTATAACTCCTCGCTTTAGGTCGTACGTCAAGCAATGACACCCATCAACGACGTCTTCATGTTGAGCATCGATGCGAAGCTTGACTACGAGACATTGCGGAAGATCTGTTTGACTGGCCATTCCCGTATTCCTGTCTACGAGGAAGTAGAGATACCTGTTCCTAGACTAGTCGCCAAGGTCAATATCTCGGAAGCGGATATCGATGCACCGGCGTCCCGCTTGAGTCTGGACGGACGCCAGCAGCAGACTCAGAAGGTCAAGAAGATCGTCGGCATCCTTCTCGTCAAGCAGTGTGTCCTCCTCGACCCAAACGGTAAGTTGCTGGTCTGATAGTCAGGCACCGTGGGGCTAAGTTTATGGACTTTGACAGATGCAGTCCCTGTGAGGAAGATCCCGCTCAATAAGGTCCCCTTCGTGCCGAACAACGAGCCGCTCCTTGGCATCCTCGACAAGTTCCAGGAAGGCCGGTCGCATATGGCGATCGTCTCGCGGTTCAGCGTGGAGCGCGCCGCGAGCGTGAAGAAAGCCGTGAAGCGCGGACTTACACAGCGCCTCCTCGACCGCGTGGGTATGGGCGACAGCGACTCCAGCTCCGAGTCGGAGGACGAGGGCGGCGAGAGCCACGGCGGCAAGCGGCGCCCGAAGAAGTCGAAGCGGAGCAGTAGCGACAACGACGAGACGCTCAAGGACGATTGTTCCGCGGAAGGGGATGTGGACGAGCTGCCGAGCAACTCGGAGGGGGCGAAGCGCGGGCGGAAGCGGACGAAACGGAAACCGGTTGTTGATATAGAGATGGGCGTCGTGGAAGACGCGGACGTCGGTGCGAAGAAGCGCGGTCTTGCCCTCCCGAGGGTCGGCGGGTGGAGTCGTTGGGAGCAGAGCATGCCCGCCGATGCAGTCCTGACCAAGGAGGGTGTCGAAGAAGTATGTGTTCCTCATCGTGTTCTTTTGATTGGTGCTGAGAACACTGGTATGGTAGTTCTTGCAAAGCGTCGACCCTGCTGTCATGCCTCTCGGTATCATCACTCTGGAAGACGTTCTGGAAGGTATGCTTGCTGACTTGATCCGCCGTTGCACTGGGCTGATGCTCCTCTATAGAACTCATCGGCGAAGAGATCTATGACGAGTTCGATCCGCAGGGCCACCCGGATTTGTCTGCTTACGCTCAAGCCGAAGTCAAGGGCGCATCCCTGACGAAGCGCACCGAGAGCTCTGCCCCACAGCTCGTCCCCTCGGACGCCAGCAACACGCCCACAGTCTCTCCTACCCCGGAGTTGCCTAAGCCTTCCTCCCCGCCGCCCGTCGTGAAGCCCATCGCGCTGCCCGCTTTGCGTGGGCTAAACTTCAAGGGGTTAGGCTTCCAGCGGTCACGCAGTGCGCCGCCTACTCCTCGTGACGTTAAGGACACCGAGAAAGAGAAGGTCCTGGAACAGGCCGTAACACCCCCTGTTCCTGAGGGCGTGGCTACCGTCTCAGCTACGACTCCGAGTGTCGTCGTCGTTGACGAGAAATCCTTCAAGACCCCTGTCATCGATGACCCTCAGCCTCGCGCCGTGAAGTCTGCGGCGCCCTCGGTCGTCATCCCGCCGGAGAGCGTGTTGGCAGCGACCAACATAAGTCGTGCGCGGTCGATGCACGGTGCAGCAGGTGCTCCAGGCATCGCAGTCATACCTGTCCCGCCCACTCTCAATCTCGCGTTTGGGCCGCCATCGCGCAGCGCGTCCCCTGCGCCATCGCTCGAGCAAGCGATTCTTGTCGAGCGCAAGCGGCGCGCTGCCTCGGGGTCTGGCAACCAGTCTGCTATCAAGGGCGGATGGTTCAAGAGCAGTCCGCTAAACGGTGGTGAGCGACAGGGGGTGATCGTCGCGGAACGCGTGAAGCGCGACTTGCAGGTGGGCTCACCTGCTAGAGAGGGTGGAGGACCTGATGGCGGAGGTGTGGAGCAGCATGCAACCAGTGCTGCTGGCGATGAGGTTCGTAAACCTGACGAGCACGAGAAGGTCGGCCCCGACAAGGAGTGAGAGGTTCGTGGTCACAGTCGAAGTGCTATCGTTCGTGCTCTGCGTTTTGTCTTGTCATGCTGGAGTGCAGTTGTACGATTGGACGATGCTGGATGGATTGGATCTGGATGGATGGATGGATATGTTTCTCCTAATTACGGTAGAGCGTCCGCGTCTCGCCGGTTCTGTGTAGCATGCCTGCAGTTCATATGCCACGTAGTTACGTGGAATATGTGTACATTAGTCCTTTCTCTCCTGGATATCTGTATATTATGTTGCATCCTGAACGCCACTCAACCCAGTACGGTATTGAAGTAGAGCGAGCTCCCTGACTGCGGTGCGAACCTACTCAGATTGCCATAACGGGGTTTGCACCGGATTGTGGTGGGGACTGGAATTTCTGACCCATCTCAGTCGCTCTGCCAATTTCTTGTACAAAGCACACCATCATGGGCGCACCGTGCCTCGCACGGCACTCCGTCTCCGGGGCTGTGAGCATCGGCGCAGCGCTAGTTTGGAGTAGCCGCTAGCGTCGGTGCTTGTGAAATGTGAGTCAACTCATGCCAACATGTTATATATCTCCTTGACACCGCACCTTGACCCAGTCGCTCTTTCCGAGTCTGCAGCTAGGCCTGAGGCCAAGAAGAACTGTTCGCGGCCAGCAAGGACACAAGAACGCATGATGCCAGGATTCAGGTTCCCTTCGACAGTCCTCAGCATACTAGAGCGCCGCAAGTTGCGCGCAAGTCCGTCGTTGTCCCGAACCGTGTCGGACTCGCGGACAGTACTAGAAGCAAACGAGACCGGCCGCGCCGCTGGGCAAATCGACGATGACTTGAAGCTGCCAAAGTTGGCTTCTTTGGTCATCATCATCGTGGCCAACGTGCTGCTCCAGGTGGGCTTTACCTGTACGAAACGCAAGTAAAGACGTCGGATACTCACCACGCTGTCAGCTAACCTTCTTCGTCATCGTGTCGTCGTCCAACGAGTATGCGCAGTACCTAGGTGGAACGTCGACCTTCTCCGGACTGGTGATCGGTATTCCGACCGTATTCGCGGGCGTTGCTCTCCTTCCGCTCATGCACCTCGACCAAGGTACAGCGCAGCGCCATGGACCACCCTCTAAACCGAATGCTGAAGTCTCCTGTAGGCGGATACAAACGCCCACTGCACTTCGCCTGCGCATCTGCCTGCTTGGGGAACATCCTGTACGCGCTGGCATATCGCGTCAACTGGTTGTACATGATTCTCCTCGGTCGCATCGTCACCGGATTCGCCTTCACGTTCTGGATGTATTGCAAGCGCTACTGTTCCGATCCGAGAATCGTCGGCCTTCGCCGCCGGACCACCCTCGCTGGGTGGCTGGTCCTCGGCCAGGGGATCGGTTTCAGCCTCGGACCTTTCGTCGGCGGACTTCTGTAGGTCGACTTGAATCACCACCTGAGGGTGTGCTGATGACGGTTCTCATAACAGGTACAAGGTCGGGTTCAACAACGCTGTCTTCAATGGATACACCAGTCCCGCGTGGGTGATGGCAGTGGTGTGGGCCGTTTTCTGGGCCGTCGCAGCCTTCCTGTACGAAGACGTTCCCCGAGCGCCCTCCCCCGCTCAGAGCATAGCTCTCCAGCCGCTTCCTGCACAGGCGGGTACGACTTCCGCCAGCGAGGATAAAGCCGATGAAGACGAGCCCACGCGTGTGTCGACATCCGAAGTCGCCCTCACGGAGAGTCAACCTCCGCCATTACACCGGATGAGCAAGGCGCAGTGGGGCGTCGCCGCGACGATGTGCTGGTTCGCGATGACATGCTTCTTCATCCTCGGCGCATGGGAAGCGAATATACCCGTCTTCACGAGCTCGCACCTTCAGTCGAACCCCTTCCACTTCACGCCCTTCGCAGCAGGGAACCTGATCGCTCTCGGCGGCGCGTGCACGATCCCGTTCCTGCTGCTCAACCTGCACTTCGCGCGGCGCGTGCAGGACCGGCACACCCTCGCGATCGGTACGTCCGTAGGACTGGCAGGGCTGCTGATCGCGCTGGCGATCCTCGGCGAGGAGAAGGTCAACTACGGGAGCCTGTTCATCTGTTGGTTCCTCGTCGCGCTTGGGTTCAACATCGCGAGCACCGTCACGCTGAGTCTACTGTCGAAGCAGCTGCCCGGGGAATGGAACGGCCGAATCAGCCTGGCGATACAGTATAGCAATTACTCGGGAAGGGTGACGGGAGCCGTGTGGGGCGGTGCCGGCGTGAAGATCGGGATGTTGAGCTATGTCGGGATGCAGGTGGCGTACGTTGGCATTGGAGCTATAATGTTTATGACGCTGTGGAGGCAGCTCAAGGCGAAGACCGGTTAGATGTTATTGGGCTACATGGTGGTTATAGACATGTGCAGGTGCTGGGATACGATCGAGAGAATACGTACTCTTACACGACATGCATCGCTTTGCCCTAATCGTACACATATTGGGCACATATTTCAGCCTGGCTTTCAGATCTCACCGGAGCAGACCTTCTCCACCCACTCGGTGTCACTGCGGACCGTCGTGAGGTTCTCGTAGCCGTCCTTGGTGATTAGGACAACGTCCTCGATGCGCACACCGCCGACGCTCTCGTAACGCTTGAGCACCTCTTGGTCGATGTGCTTAGAGTCACGGACGGGCGCTAACAGGTGAGGCGAGAAGTAGCACCCAGGCTCGACCGTCTAGGCACGCTATTAGTGAACCGCTCCGGGAGACAAAACGTGCGCGCTACTCACAACGACCATGCCCTCCTCGAGCGGGAGCCTCAGCCGCAGGTACGTGTAGAACGACTCGTGGCCGAGCTCGATGCCCTTAATCGTGTCGTTCTTCTCGGGCTTGCTCGCACTCGGGACGTCGTGCACGTCCATGCCGAGCGAGTGCCCGACGCCGTGCGGGAAGAATGCGGAGCTGATCCCGCTCGCGAGGATCGCCTCCTCGGAGTTCCACGACCCAGAGTTCGGCGAGTTGGGCGTCTTGAAGATTCCGAGCCGCTGGAAACCCCGCACGAGCGTGCGGTGGCAGAGGAATTGGATGGCATCCCAGTGAAGGCCAGGCTTCAGGGCTTCGAAGGAGAGCTACGGATTAGGCGAAGGTGAGCCGGGTAAATGAGGGTATTGACGCGAGAGCACGTACGCGCTGCATTTCGAGGACAAGCTCGTAGATGGCCCTCGCCTCGGGCGTGAATTTGCCGCCGTTACCCACGGGCATGGTCCGAGTGACTGAGAGCAGCGATCAGTCACGCAGCCGCCTCCTTGCAGGAGAAAGAGACATACTATCGGCGGCGTAGCACTTCCACTCGCAGCCAGCATCGATGAGGAGAACTTGGGGGTTGAGCTCGCGCTCGTGGTCCTGCGAGAACTCGTTACGGTTCTGGTGATCGTGGGGCTGAACCGGGCCCCAGGCGAACTCGCGATTGTTGCAGCAGTAATGCAGCGTCGACGCGCGTGTGGAGGCAGCTACAATCGGCAGGTAGGCCTGGTGCTCAGCGCTTCGCGCACGATTCGTGAGCTCTTGATCATTAGAGTTCATATTCGACCGACTTACCCCTCGCGGCGGCAGGAAGCGACAAAGAGCGCCTCGGCTTCAGCCTCCTTTTGGATCAGCCATTCGCCCGGTAGTAAGGGCCGCTCCGTTCCGGCACCTTTGCCACGCTTGATTAGGCCTCTCACACCCTGGCCAAGCACGCGCATGACGAGCTCATGAGCGCGGGAGCTGATCTCGTTCGCCTTGCGGATGAGTGCGACTTCCGCCGCGTCTTTCGTGAGCCGAGCGCGGTGCAGCGCGGGCAGGAGATAGTCTTCCGTTATTTGCGCGTTACCTGCGAGGAAGGCGGCGGTGTACTGGG
The DNA here is from genome assembly GCA_022385805.1 of Pilatotrama ljubarskyi. Classification (NCBI taxonomy): domain Eukaryota; kingdom Fungi; phylum Basidiomycota; class Agaricomycetes; order Polyporales; family Polyporaceae; genus Pilatotrama; species Pilatotrama ljubarskyi. The sequence continues at coordinate 60,476 of MU277756.1, read as the reverse complement.
AAGGAATGGTCGGGAAGAGAGGGGATAAGGGGAGGGTGTGGACGAGCGCGCCGGGGAACGCCTTGACGAGCTCTTGGATGGCGTCGGGAAGTGCAGCCGGGTGGTCGACTCGAGTGACATCGTGTGTAGCGGCTGCTTCCTCGAGAGACGGAGGTGGCACAGACCACATGATGTCTGCGAGCTCGGCCTTTGGGATGAAGAGCTGAGAGGAGGGCTTGTTCGCGAGAGAGGTGCCGTTCTGGTAGGCCAGAAGGAGATAGGACGCGGGAACCTGACATCCTGATAGGTAGAAGAAGTTGGATTCCTCACATATATTGTCAAGGTATAAGCGTAGGACAGTGGTCAAGGCTCGCTCACCTGCCGGAAGGGCATTTCGCGATCTGTATCATTGCGGAAGGGCGTGACCTCGCCCGCTAAGAGGACTATCTGAGGCTATAGCAAGGTGAGGTATTCATGTTGCTTTGTATAGCGGACAGGTGCCACACCTTGTTCTGTTCCACTGCAGGCAGCAGCTCGACGAGCTTCATGAACGTCTTGATGACATGCTGCTCCGCTTCGCAGGATGAGCGGTTCCCTTGCTTGCGCAGTACAGGGTGCACTTACCCGGATAACTCTTGCTAGCCATCTTGTCGATATGCTGCTGTGAGAATATATGCTCGAGCTCGGCCAATACTTAACAGCGGTTCTGGTGAGTATCCCAGCTTCCTTCGCAGACGTCGACGATGGTGGCTGCTCCGATCCAAGCTCGAGTATATCGTAGGCGCCGGAGGGCCGACCTCTTCTCTACTTTTGTTACTCCGCCCAGGCTCTCTCCTTCCCCCCCCCCCCCCCTCAAACTGGTTCGAGTCGCGAATCGACCTATGGCGGCACCCTTGGTTTCGAAAGCTGAACGAACGTACATCCAAGCCTCACTGCAAGCGACGCCGCCTTTGCGCGGAGACGGACGCGGTCTACTCGACTTTAGGACTGTTCTGCTTGAGACTGGTGTCGCGCCCTTGGCAAATGGAAGTGCGAGGCTCAACATCGGCAAGATGCCCCATGAAGGTGGTGGTGGAACTGAAGTGCTCGCTGCAACAAAGTTGGAGGTCGAGGATGTCGAGACGGGCGATGGGGTCGATGGGGGACGAGTAGTCTGCTCTGTTTCCTGGTGCGTGTCTGAACACTCCTCGCCCAAAGGGGGTCGCTCAGTGAACGAAAGACAGCTCTCCCTCTGCATATCCGCACTTATCGTCCAATGCTCTGGACGAGCTGCAGTACGATCTCACGGTCATGCTGCAACAGACGATCGGCCATCCTTCTCTTCACCCTCAGAACCTCACCATAATCCCGCGGAAGAAGTCTTGGCTGCTCAACCTCGATGCAGTCATCTTGACCGACGCAGGCAACGTGGTCGACGCGCTCTTCATGGCTGCCCGCGCGGCGCTCTGGGACACGAAGGTGCCGCGGACGCGTGCCGTCGAGTATCACGCGCCAGAAGAGTTTCGAGCCCCAAGGGACAGCGCTGCAGCTATGGACATTGATCAAAGAGGGGGAATACCAGCCGTGAGTGGCTTTGACACTCGGGAGATGGTTAGGACCGCAGCGGATTTCGAGCTGCCGGATTACTGGGACGAAGGAGAAGTGTTGCACGGCCGAGAGAGATGGCCTGTATGCGTCACTCTCAACTTAGTACGTGTTTCCACAGCCGGCGTCGTCAACAGTGAACTAAACGCCGCGGAGCAGCTGCCCCCAACACACTTCCTCGATGCAACACCACCAGAAGAGGCATCCGCACCAGTACGGATGCACCTGATGTTTTCATTCGCCTCCTCAAATAGTCCCAAGTTGCAATCTATGCGATTGTTGGGACCCGGAGAGTTGGAGTTGACACAGATCAAGTCATATATCGCGGTTCGTTAAACAACTGTGGGTTACATGGGGTCGAACTGACGAGCCCTTCAGGATGGCGAGAAGTATGCACGCGAGCTTTTCAATGCGTTAGAGACCAAGCTGCGCGAAGAGGATGTCAGGCGCAACGTCAAGGCTAGAGACAGATTTGCTCTGCGATGATCTTAATGACATGGACCCCACCAGACTGGTTTTGCAGCAAAAGTATCCCAATCGCACTACTTGTACATCTAGCTAAGTCCTGCTACCACGACTCCATGATCGAGCTAGGCGGATTCCGTCAGTCGCGCATGCTCCCGCAACACCTTGTTCAGTCCCTCCCTCTTGATGCAGTTCTCAAACTTGAAACTCTGCGCGATCTCGTCGAGCTGCTCTTCTGACATTCCCCTGAAGTGCTCCGCCCATTCCATCACTAGAAACTCGCTCAGAAGCATGCAGCGCGCCAATCGCGCCACGCGCCCCTCGACCGTCCATACGGGATATGGATAGAGCTTGCGATGCTCCTCGTTCGGTACGTTGTCCTTGATGAGCTGCACGATGGGCTTGTAGATGTCGCGCACAAACTTGTCGTCAGCACCCCACGAGTCGACCGCCAGACGGTACTTCTTTTGCAGGAAGTCCTTGAAGAGCTTCATGTACGGCGTCTCGCGCGAGACGTAGACCATGCCTTGGAAGCCGATGTCCTTGTACAGCCAGATGGACCAGCTCAGTCGGTCCTGCGGTACATTTGTCAGGTGAGTAATGCCGAATGATGCGTAGTGCTTGCCTTCGCATAGAGCTCAAGCTGATCCTTCAGCACGTTGTACCGACGCTCGTTGATCTTGTCCATCTCGTCGCCCTCGTACTCTTTCCTGGCGTATACCGGGCCCCACTCGCCGTTCCAAACGCAGAGCCCGCGCTCGTCCATCCAGGCACGCTTCTTCTCGTAACTCCTCCGCATCCGTCTGCGCTGCTCCTCCGTGCGGGCGTACGGCTCCGGCGCGTCCGGGAAGCCATACACGGAGTAGTCGTGGATCGCATACGCGGCATTCGGCCAGCGCGTCCCAGCGTCATCCGGGAAGCCCGAGAAGTCGGTCGCATATGTGTTGCCGTCAAGGAAGAGCATGTGGTTTGGGTCTACAGAAGTGATCGCTTCGTAGACGCGGTCATAGAAGTTGACGAGTCCGCTGTGCTGCGGGTCGGCTGGCTCGTTCATGGGGTTGTACCCTGCAATCCACTGCAGCCGCGCGCGCCCCAATGAACGACTCGGTCAGGCCGTGCATCGAAGCTAAGGGACAGTGAATACGGACCGTCTCGTCTTTGTAGTGCTTCGCGATCTCCGTCCAGAGCCAGACGAGTCTGTCCTGGAAGTCCTTGTGTATCCAGAAGTTGGCGATGTGCGTGCCTGCATCCGAGTGCCAGCCGCCGTTCTGGCCTCCAGGCGCTGTGTGCATGTCGATGATCGTGTAGATGCCGTGTGCGGCGCAGGCGGCGACGGCGCGGTCGAGGTGTTTGAAGCCCTCGGGCTTGAGGACGCGCGGCTGGAGGTCGTCCTCAAAGTGTCGGTAGTTGACGGCGATGCGGATGCAGTTCAGCCCGAGCGACTTGAAGAAGGCGGCATCGGGCTCCGCGAAGAAGTTCTCCAGGAACTGCACATGCCGAGCACTAGTGAGTCCTCGCTGCTGTCCTCAGAATGATGCGCGGACGGCTCACCTTATCGAAGAAGTAGGCAGATTTTTGGGGACCGATGACTGTTGCGAGAGCTTCACGTATTTGGAACTCGCATCCGGGGTACCCTGCATGTCATGGTTCAGCTGTTACGTCTTGGGACGGTATGGAAGAGTCTCACCAGAGATGAAGTTCTCCATCCTAATGTTACGGTTTGCAGGTTCTCTGAGCAGCGCTCTTCGAAAAGTACCTGAAGATTGGGAGACTCACGTCATCCATCCTCCGAGGCCGGCACCGCGCAGGATGACCTCGTTGCCTTCACCGTCCACGATGCGCGTCCGGTCGACTCGAAGAAACCCAGCCATACCTGCACCGTGTGCTGGGACTCTGGGCGAACCGCGTCGGCCGGCAGGAGCCTGCAAGCCCTCATATACTGGACGAGGCGTATGATCGTTCTGCGCTCACACGCTGCTCGAGTTAGCACTTCGCAGACGGACCGCCCTGCGCCTGCCGTCGGACGGTGAAGCTCTCTAAACGCGCCTGGTTGCGCACATGACCCCGATATGGCGATAGCAGCGCTATATCGGGCAAGTCTTTTCATTTCCTCGAGGCTTCTCCGCTACCCAGGGCCTCAGTCTCCTTGGTCAGCGGTGGACTCTCACTGCTCGGAGAATCCTCGGACGTGCTCGTGGCTCGTGCGGACCGCCCTGTCTTGAGCAAGAACGATTGTACCCGGGGACGCTGATGAATGGGAGAATAGGCCTGCATAAAAAGCGGCCGGGAGGTGCGTAGGACGAGGTCGACCCAAACTCCACCTCAGCGGCGTCCTTTGTTACAATTACCACTATGGCATACTTGAAGGTCTCCGGCACGAAGATCGTTGATCAGAATGGCAAGGAAATCATCCTGAGGGGCGCGGGTCTCGGTGGATGGATGAAGTACGTACATCTCTTCTGCCTTAGCTGGGAAGTTCGACTGACCCACTGGATTCGCAGCATGGAGAATTTTATCAGCGGTGATTACCTGCGCCTGGTCGCATTAACCGCTGCAGCAGTCAAGCTGACGTACCGCAGGCTATCCTGGATGCGAGTTTCAAATCCGTGCCGCTCTCGCCGATGTAGTCGGCAAGGAGAAGTCCGAGTTCTTCTTCGACAAGGTGAGGAATGTGTGCTGTATCACGGTCGAATGCGTGCTGACGAATGAGTATCAGTTTCTCGAGTACTTCTTCACCGACGCGGATGCGGCTTTCTTCAAGAGTCTGGGTCTGAACTGCATCCGGCTCCCGTTCAACTACAGACACTTCGAGGGTAAGCCGAACGGAATCCTTGAACACTGATCAAAAAGTTGAGTTCCCACCCCAGATGACATGAACCCCCGAGTGCTTAAGCCCGAGGGTTTCAAGCACCTCGACCGGGTGATCGACCTATGCGCGAAGCACGGCATCTACACCATCCTCGACCTCCACACCGCGCCCGGCGGGCAAAATACCGATTGGCACGCCGACGCCGGCACGCACATCGCGAACTTCTGGAACCACAAGGACTTTCAGGACCGCGTCGTCTGGCTCTGGGAGGAGCTCGCGAAGCACTACGTGAACAACACCTGGATCGCGGGCTACAACCCGCTCAACGAGCCGACCGACCCGTACCACACGCGCGTGATCGACGTGTACGACCGCCTGTACGAGGCGATACGCAGCATCGACCCGCACCACGCCCTCTTCCTCGACGGCAACACGTTCGCGTCTGACTTCTCGCACTTCGGCGACGCGCATAAGAGGTGGGAGAACGTCGCGTACTCGATCCACGACTACTCGGTCTTCGGCTTCCCGGCCTCGCCTGAGGCGTACACGGGCACGGACACGCAGCGGCATCGCTTGAGGAGGAGCTACGAGAAGAAGCGGCAGTGGATGGACGAGCGTGGTCTGTGCGTGTGGAACGGCGAATGGGGTCCGGTGTATGCGCGTAAGGAGTACGAGGGCGATCGGACCGAGGCGATCAACGAGCAGCGGTACAGGGTGCTCCAGGACCAGCTCAGCATCTATAACAAGGTATGTCATTGGTCTCGTTCCGCTCGTGGCAGTAAGCAGATGCTAACACGCCGCTAGGACCGCCTGAGCTGGTCCATCTGGCTCTACAAGGACATCGGTTTCCAGGGGATGGTGTACGTCTCCCGGGAGACGCCCTACATGACCCTCTTCAAGGACTTCCTCGCGAAGAAGCACCGGCTCGCCATCGACGCCTGGGGCGCAGACGACTCGCATGTTCGGGACATCTACCAGCCTCTGATTGACCTCATCAAGCGGGAGGTGAAACCCGAGCACCAGAACCTGTACCCTGCGCCCGTCTGGAAGCTCTCGGACCGAGTTGGGCGGCTGGCGCGTAACATCCTGCTGTCCGAGTTCCTCGTGCAGGAGTGGGCGGAGCACTTCCGCGGCAAGAGCGAGGAGGAGCTGGACGCCATCGCGAAGAGCTTCAGCTTCGACAACTGCTTGCACCGCGACGGACTCAACAAGATCTTGATGGACAACGCGACGCTGGTGGGGCAGGAGAAGTGAACGGTGAAGCCTTGCGGAGGTCAGTCATTCTGTACAATAGCACGTCCATCTGGTTGTAGCCATGTCTCGGTCTCTCCAACTCCGCTGTTGTGATGAAGGCGGGACGACGGGCGCAAAAAGCGTCCGAACCCATCAGTAATGTATTAGCGATCTCTAAAGGCCGGCGTCGGGCAAGTCCTTTAAGCCTCCTGACTGTGACCAGATATGTACATGTTCTTACTACGCCATGTTGGGAAGCACTGCTCTCTCACGACGTCTTTGTACAGGTGAAGCATCGCCGAAGATCGTGTGATGGCAAGGGAACACGCGTCGCAGTTGCTATGCTGGCAGCTTCTGCCCACAGATGAAATCGTCAGGTGCGTGTGGTTCGTACTGCAAGAAGTGTCGTGAGCTCGCGTCTCAGTTCAGTAGTGCGCCCGATCGGTGTTGGTCGGGATATACACAAACTTTGGAGGACTTCTGTCATCCGGGGCGACGTCGAGCTATGGAGTACTCGTCGCGTTCGTACGCATTCGCTCATCCTCAAGTGCCCGTAGCGAGGCCTGGGAAGAAGCAGTCAATGTATTTTCTTTTTCGTTCCATATCCTCTCGCCCTCTTTACACCTCGCTGGCTCTAGAGGACCATGATTACTATGGCTGCCATTCGACAAGCTATACGTCCCCACTTCACTCATATACATACTCGAGGTGATCACAGGCGGTCAATCATCGCCTTTCGGGCCGCGTCCGGCTCAGGCTCACAGCATGCGCCGTGGTGGCAGAAGATCAGGCTCTGAGGCGTTCAGTAGCCGTCGGCAAGCAGTGCTGTACCGACGATCTTCAATCATCACCGCCATCGCCATCACCCCAGGTTACGGCTAGCGCTGCGTGCGTGCACGTTCCGCTGCAAGAGGCTGCAGACAGTTGCCAGCCTGGTTCATGGAGCCGTTCGGAGCACGCGGCATGACATCTCACATCCTCTCGGTATATAAGCCGGCGATGCTGGGGCCCCTCCGATTCTCCATCCCCAGTTCTTGTTCTTGTTCGCATCCCGACTCACGTCTCTCCTTCACTTAGTCTTTCCGACACCGCACTCCTCATCTTTCACGATGTTCGCGCTCAGCTTCCTCACCCTCGGCCTCACCGCCGCCTCCGCCATGGCTCTCCCCACCGCCAAGCTCCCCAGGGCCGACTCTGTTGGTCCGTGGTGCGACGGCCTCGGTGCCGGCGCGTTCGACACCTGGTCGGGCCTCACCCTCGCGGCGCTCAACACCACTGGTGCGAACACCAACAGCACCGGGGTGCCGCTCGTCCTCGCCACGGGCGGTTTCTTCAACAACATCGAGATGAGGCGCTTCGCCGTGCGTTCCGCGTTCCCCCATCCGATGTGCTTCCGGTGCTAACGTGAGCCAATTCGGGGCGATTTGTGCAGACCTGGGCTTCGTTCGGCGCGAACGACTACTCGTCCTTCTCGCTCGCCAACGGCACCATCATCCTGAACGGCGGCCCCAAGCCCGCGCAGGCGATCGAGGTCCAGGACGCGTCCGAGCTCAACTTCATCACGAAGTCCACCTCCGACCCCGCGGACCCCTTGGCCGGCGCGCAGATCTACTGCGGTGTCGTGAGTGTCTATTCCGCCGTATCCGCGCAGAGGACTATGTCTGATCACTTCGTCTCGCCACAGGCCAAGACCGACCCCGCGGGCTCTGTCACGGGCTACCCGACTCTTGCGGTCAACGGCGACGCCAGCTCGTTCTCTATCTGCCGGGAGGGCACGCAGGAGGTCGTCATCTACAAGGCCGCGGCGGACCGCAACGAGGCCTGCTACCCCGTTGAGCTCCAGCTCATCCCTGTGAACTGAACGGCGCATGTCCTCCGGCCACTGGGAGCTCCTCCCCGAGTCCTCTGGCCTCCCGCACATCGTGACCATGATCCCCTGAGCGCTGTCGGACAGAACATCACGCTATCTCACCCCTCGGACTTTCGGACCCGTTCTCTAGGTACTACACCACGCTGATACTGCTCGATGTATCATCCCCTGGATACCGCACGCGTAGTACCTCACCTTTATGTACCTGTAAGGCCGGCAATAGCGTGGGCGGTGCTAGTGGTGCTCCTGCTAGTACTGCTCGCGACGAGCTGGTTGACCTGCTTAATACGAATCGTTCGTTTGCTGTCTCTTTGCCCTCGGGTGAACTAGGGTGAACTCCGAGTCAAGGTCGACCAGAGCCTCCCGCATTAGTGTCAAGATTGAGGCGCACAGTGCGAACCCACGCTGCTAGTAGCACAAAGAAGACACCTGCGACGAGGCAGTGGAACGGCTGCAGTGAGAATCTGAAGGAGGAAGTGCGCCATTGCCAGTGACCAGGCACGAGGAGACCATCGCAATGAGGACGAACGCGAACACGGGGCCTGAGTTGGCTTGAGATACTGCGGACTGAAGCTTGAAGACGCACCAGCTACGTCGACTCTGTGACCTCCTCACCACATACGCGGGATAGATCTTGGCGCTTTTGGCGCTCCCGGACGAGGTTGTCTATCGTCCACGAGTAGAGATCCCGTAGATGTGCGAGCACTCTACGATACTCTTCGATTGGATTCTCAGTGCGAACAACAACTTCTTGACCCTCCGGTATGCAGAACTTCACCTCCGCTGGGCGGTAAGCGTTCCCCAACGCACCATGGCCTTGACCATTGCAGTCGCGATGGTAGTTCGGCGTGCGATGGCTTTGCACAGACGAATAAGGCGGCGCTCGAGCTGGGCCCCCTGCTACTGGTGCACTACCAGGATTTTGGCGTCGCCCTCGACAATCCCACTCGCAACCTGCAGCGCATGGCCTGCGTCAGCGCCGCACACTTCCTCTCGATCTTCGGCGTCACAGGCTTCGCAATGTACGGACTGTCTGTCTGCGGCCCGTACGGCATCATTACTATGGCCTGGTATTCATCGGTAGGTGAGGTGAGCTCTTGGCAACAACATTTCATACTCTAGCAGACAAGCGAGAATCTCACGTCGGGCTCATCACGGCGCTGTTCCTAGTGCCTTTACGTCGTCGATCGCAATACGGCGGAACGCAGGTTCGACCTCACGGAGCCGAGCGGCGTCCTGCGGTACATGGGCTTCTTGTCCAAGCTCGAGGAGCACGCGCGAGAGCTCCGGCTCCTTGAGCGAGCGCAGACGGAGGAAGGCTTGGGCCCACTGCGTTGGACGGCTCTGGAGCAACTCAAAGAATCAGTCTCTGTCCGGAGGGCTGGGAGGGCGTGCCTGGTGGCCCGGACGCTGAGATTCAGAGTCGACGATTGAGGCGGGGCGCCTCGAGCTTGTACCTGGGCAGACTAGACGGAGACGGAGACGCAGTGGACACGGAGTCGTCTATGTAGCTAGGCGCGATCAACGTTGATGCAACTTGCAATTGATGGAGGAGTAACGGGAACTTGAAGACAGCGTAGAGGGTACAAATACTCTGCGCGTCCAGGCTTGAAGCGAGTTCAATCCTGTTAAAACAAGACACATTGGCAAGCGTAGTGTAAGTTTAGAGAATATAAGGAAATATGATATGAGGTTGTAGAGGGTCTACCGGGGCATAGATCGAGCTAGTAACAGATGTAAGTGAAGCTGGTAATACCGTCATAATAAACACTTATCTGGTCTCCGATCGTACACCGCTTCACGACTGTGCTCATCCTACATCCGACACCATCACGACTGTCCATCTGCCTGGTGTCACCACAGCGACAAATGCACTCAGGCTCGGCTGTTGTCCCGTATGCTCTCGTCCTCTTCGACCCGCCCACTCAGTGGCACTGACACCTACTGGCACAGCACGGGCACTCCCCGCCGTCTCCGCCCTCGTCAGATGGTTTGCCAGGCGCGCATACATACGTCAACATAAGCCCCAGGCCAATCATCGTCTGGCGGCCCTGATGCGCCGCGCAGCGATGAAGGCATACAGCTCGAGACATGCAGAAACGCCGGGCATGCAGGGCCTCGCTCGCGGCCATCGCAGCCCACCTCCGTCCCTGACCTCCGTCGGCATAGGTATATAAGCTGGCCATTCAGCGTCCGAGACTCTAGCACCCCCGCCTCCACCTTCTGCATCTCGACTCACGTCTATCCTTCACTTCGTCCTTACGAAACCGCTTCTCGCATCTTTTGCAATGTTCGCCCTCAGCCTCATCGCCGCCGGCCTTACCGCTGCCTCCACCGTCACCGCGTTCCCCGCCGCGAACCTTGCTAGGGACGCCGCCGTTGGACCCTGGTGCGACGGGCTCGGTGCGGGCGCGTTCGACGACGTGTCGCACGTCACCCTCGCGGCGCTCAACACCACCCTGCCCAACGCGAACTCGACCGGCACGCCGCTCGTCCTCGCCACTGGCGGCGCCTTCGCCGGCATCGAGATCAGGCGCTTTGGCGTACGTGTCTTGTTCCACTGCTGTGATACGATTGCACGCCTGACTGAGTGACGCGGAATGCTTAGACATGGGCTTCGTTCGGCGCGAACGACTACCCGTCCTTCTCGCTCGTGAACGGCACGATCGTCCTCAACGACGGCCCCAAGCCTGCCCGTGCGGTCCAAGTCCAGGACGCGTCCGAGCTCAGCTTCGTTACGAGCACGAACGGCTCCCCCATCAACCCTTTGGACGGTGCGCAGATTTACTGCGGTGTGGTGAGTGTCGCTCTACTCTGCGATGTCTTTCCTTCTCTGCCGCCTTGAGCGTGATTACTGACGGCTGCTCGCTTCGCGCAGGCCAACCCCGACCCCACGGGCTACGCGACCCTCGCGGTCAACGGCGACGCCGACTCGTTCTCCATCTGCAGGGAGACCTACCAGCAGGTCGTGATCTACAAGGCCGCGGCCGACCGCAATGAGGCGTGCTACCCCGTCAAGCTGCAGATCATCCCCAGCAACTGAGAGGCACGCGTTTTCTTCGCGGCCTGAGCAATGAGGTCCTTCCATGGTTCACCCTGCATCTCATGACATTCCTCGGACATCACGATACATCTCACGTCTTGGACATTGGACTGTCGGAAACCATCTACGGCTATATTACCCCACACTGATACTGCTCTCGATGTATCCGTCAACCTCATACTGCACGCGTAGTTACCCACCATTACATACCCGTAGGACTGCGACAAGCTATAGCTCGTTGGTCTACGTAATTGGAATAAAGTATCTGCTCAGATTTGCTGCAATTGTGCTCTCGTCACTTTGGATTATTGGATCCCGATTCCCGACAAGCCTCGAGCTGTCTCAACTACTAGTCAGGACTTGGCTGAAGCCCTGGAAGCCAGAGCGGCGGAGACGCCCGGCGAGGAGTCCGCCATCCAGGCTGCTCACTTCTTGCCTCTTGACCATTCTCTTCCCAGCTTCATTCGACATGATGGCAGTCTCAACTGAATCGCGCTCGCAATCCAGACTCTTGTCTCGTGTACTCTTCTTCGTGTCTCCGTCGACGACTACACGACGGAAAGTCGGCATACAGGACTTGTGACATTCTAGTCTGGCCCAGCTGGCAATGCTGTCGACCTTCCAGGCGTGCTCTTTTCCACACCTGTGATCTTGGCGGCGAACTCGACTGATGTCCGGCGCATCGCTGAAGCCAAGAAGAAGCATCACCAGTGACGACAAATCTAATATTCCAATGCACCCGTCCGCCAGTCGCGTTTCACGCCGCTCACTGCCACGGCGGCACGGCCCACGTTCCCAGCTCATATATAAGCCCGCCGCCTTCCGACTTGCGCTCCCCTTTCGCCTTCGCCTTTCGCCTTCTTCGCCCGACTCGCGTCTCTCCTTCTCTCCTCTTTCGACCCCAAGATTGCACGTCCTAGTACCTTCCTATCACGATGCTCGCGCTTAGCCTCCTCACCCTCGGCTTCACTGCCATCTCCGCCATGGCCTTCCCCGCCGTGAAGCTCCCCCGTGCGACTCCCGGGCCGTGGTGCGATGGACTCGGCGGCGGCGCGTTTGATGAGGCGTTGGACTTCACCCTAGCCGCGTACAACGCCACCGGACCCAACACGAACACCACCGGCGCGCCCCTCGTCCTCGCCTCGGGCGGCGCGATCTCGGGCGCGGAATTGAGGCGCTTTGCGGTACGCTCTTCGGTACCTTTGCATCGACGCGTGCACGCGCTTACTGGGGACGTGTTGCGGTCGTAGACGTACGCGTCGTTCCCTTTCAACGACTACACCTCCGTCTCGCTCATGAACGGCACGCTCGTCATCAACGGCGCCAACACGACCCCTGCCCGGGCCCTCATCGTTCAGGAGGGCTCCCAGCTCGGCTTCCTTGTGCAGAACGGTGCTGACCCCACTGCCGGGGCACAGATCTACTGCGCAGTAGTGAGTAATCCTTTCCGGCATTTCGCTCCACCCTTGTTCGTGTTTCGAAGTACGCCTCCGACGCGTTTGACTCGTCATCACTCGAGCTACTCCCCGTTCTCCTCTATTCCCTTGAGATTATGACCGCTCGTACAACATCTGACCACATTTCTCTGTGCAGGCTGACGTCGACCCGGCCGGCCACGGCACGGGCCACCCCTTCCTAGCGGTCAACGGCGACACTGACTCGTTCTCGCTCTGCCAGGTCGGCACGCAGAACGTCGTGTTCTACAAGCCGATCCCCGACCACGGCGAGGACTTCGACTCGTGCTACCCCGTCAAGCTCCAGGTCATCTTCAACACACGTGCTTGAGCGATCCACGCCCAGGTCGCTCTTGCTTCTGTCGGTGGCGGCAAACGCGGCGCGCGTTTCCCTGGGCCCCGACCGGTTGGACTTCGATTCTCTCCACAATATCAAAAGGAGTGGTCGGAGTTTCTTCGCACCCTGGCAGTGGCCCTCTTCTCGTTATGGGTGCGCGTCGGCATTGGACTGGACTGGGCGTCACTTCGCGTCATCTTTCGGACTATGGACTTCAGATTTGGGGACTCTCCTCTCTAGATGCACTCGATAATACCGTGCGCTGATACTGCTCCGAGTATATCATACCGAGATACCTTACCTTTGCTTACCCTATGGATTGGCGGCTTACACGCCGCCGTAATGTCGTAGTTGTCAACACCGCCGTACGGGGAATGCGTTGTTGGTCTGCGGCTGCGATACGGCGCTGCGTCAGGGCTTTGTTGACGTGCGCACTACTGCCGAGCGGCGTATCTATCTCTCGGTCGGTGAGTTTGGTTGGAGCACGTCTGGCCCTTGGCACTGTTGCAGGCAGCATCGACTGTAGGATGAACGCGAGAAGAAACCTGACGAGATGCACGGAAGCTTCAAGACGTGTAGGAGTATTTGTAAGTTGTGATCGTGTACATACCTTGAGCGAGGCTTGACAAACCTCATCTGGCAAGTCAATTGACATATAAGGGCCATGGGCGTTTGCGCAGGACGTAAAGCGTCGCCACTGCCACTACGATCTTGACCGCATCTTGGTCGGACAGGACGTGCTGCAGTGCTGAGCATCATCACGTACGCTCATTCGTACTTTGCAAAACGACCGGGGTCACCTACATCTAGGGGGACACAGATATTGTTTCTTCCGCTCGGTTTCTGCACTTCCGACTAACTACTACTCGGCCGAGTCGCCAAGAACTCTCGTCGTCTCCGCGTATCCTCGCCGGGAGTAGCAACTCGATATAGAGGTGAACATGGAGGATCCTTCGCCCTCGACATCAGCGCGCCCGACGCGTCGAAGTGGGCGGACACCAGCTAATCCTCCGCCGAAGACGTCAACCGTGGCCCAGGCTCAGGCTACTACTACAATTGCCGAAACAGAGTCCCCTGCTCAGGGCAAACGAAAGGCGCGACCAGCGGCTGACAAGACCTCGGCTGAGAAGCTGGAGTACCTCTTGACAAACCCGAAGAGCAAGATTACCAAGATCGATATATCCGTGAGTCTCGTAGCACGACAGTGCACGGTGAGGACGGCGGTGCTAAATCTTTGCGTAATTATCCGCAGGAAGTGATCAACTACACGAACTTCTTGGAGCTGCCGCCGGAGGCGCAGAACCGGCTTTGCGCGCTCCTCCCTCCTACCGCGTTCACGACATATACACCGAATGTGTGTCCGACGCATCCGGACTATTCACCTCCCGACTCCGACAAACGGAGTGCCCAGGACGTTGCGAAGGACATGGACATTGACGCTCCTGAGGACGCGTCGAGTCCTAGGGCAGCGGCGCGGACGTCAGCGACTTTAGACCCGACAGTGTTCACGTCACCCTTCTTCCTCTCGGCGGCACACACGTTCCAAGACCATCTCTTCTCGTCTTGGCTGGGGAAGAAAGCCTCGGAGGAGCTCACGAAATTTCAAGATGGCGCAAGGGCAGGTGGCCTTCATGTCGACTGGAAAGATGAGGTCTGGGAGCGCGATCATCGACCGGTAGTGAAGGCCAAAAAGTAGGTATCAAGCGAGGCTTACCACTGGCACAAAGCTGAGCTGACTGATGCGGCACGCGGTGCACCGGTAGGAAACAGTCGCTACGTGCCGATCTGACCGGTCTCGCAAAGCGAGGTCTCTTGCAGAAGGGAGATGTCTTAGCCTATCGACGCGTCTTCCCAACGCTGAATGCAACAGTCGAGAAGGACGTTCTGGTAAGTACGTGGTCATGCACTTCGCACCACCCCTAATCAGCATGTGCAGCTCGAGAGCACCGACCCTCTGGTGTTCCTGCTTTCTCCCGGAACCCAAAAGGCTCTACCACCCTCCCTATTGGTCCACGAGGCAAAGGACTCTAGCGAGAAAATCCTATCCATAGAAGACATCGCAGACCCCGTCGCCCTCGAGCGGGGCGTCCTCGACGTCGACGGACGCGTCCGCTCCTCCGACAAATACGCGCAGGATGCAGCATCGTGTGCCGCTCCTACTTCTCCGTCGGGAGGCCCTTCGGCGGAGCTGGCAAACTTGATTGCCGTGCGGGCTTGGAAGGGGTTCACGGTGTGGAGATGGCGCGAAGAAATGCGGGATGAGGCGCAGCTGCAGGCGCTGCAGGAACGGGGCGGAAGGGAGAGGGTGGCCACCTTGTTCTACCTGAGGGGTTGCTGTTCGAGTCAGTGATCACCCGAGCTGGCCGCTACTTTTCTGACTCGGATGCTAACGGCGATGAATTTGCCGCAAAGCAAGAGACCGACCCGTTTCTGTGAAAAGATCGTTCGTTGCGATAACTTGTAGCTGTACCTGACTTTCCTTTGCCGAGATACATATGTTGTCCCCACTCCAATAAGGAGTACTTCCGCTGTCTCTACAAAAGCGTACCGCTGGCCCTTCGTCTAAGACATTGACGAGGGTTGGGTGGCGGTGCGAAGTAGATAAGATAACGAGCGCTGTGTAGATCTATGCATGACTCGCCTTTAACTTTATTGCTCACGAGCTGCAGTTGGATGCAGCGTCCGGTGCATCGATTAGTCTCTTCTTTCCGTCTTCCCCATCGTCCTTGTCGACGCCTCATACATATCTCACGCGTCGCGATGTCCGAAGCCACGACCCCAGCGGAGGGAACGCCCGCTCCGATCACCAAGAGCGCGGGTACGTTCCCCCTCACCGTCCTGAACATCTTCGATTTGACCAGGTCGTGCTGGGACCAGAAAAGAAGCTTGCGAAGAAGAAGGAGAATGAGGCACGCCTTGCGCTAAAGGCAGCCAAGGCAGCAAAAGCCGCAGCGGCGGCTCCTGCTGGCGGGGAGAAGAAGGCGAAGAAAGAGAAGGGCAAGGAGGAGGAGGCACCGTTCGTGAACACGACGCCCAAGGGCGAGAAGAAGGGTGAGTGTATCGGTACATGTTCGTCGATGTTGTGACTGACGGTCTAGAAGACCTCTCACAACCCATGGCTAGCGGCTACAACCCGATCGCCGTCGAAGCGGCCTGGTACGACTGGTGGGACGCGCAAGGATACTTTGCTCCCCAGTTGACCGAAGATGGGCAAATCAAGCCAGAAGGCCTCTTTGTTATCCCCTCACCACCCCCGAACGTCACCGGCAGCCTGCACATCGGACACGCTCTGACCGTCGCTATTCAAGACTGCCTTGTACGATGGTAGGTGCTGCATCTGCCGCGGACGTCGCATCATTAGAACACATATACGTGCAGGAATCGTATGCTGGGAAAGACTACTCTCTTCGTACCTGGTTTCGACCACGCGGGTATTTCCACCCAGTCCGTCGTGGAGAAGCGCCTGCTCAAGACGGGAGTCACTCGACATGATCTGGGACGGGAGAAGTTCGTAGAGAAGGTGTGGGAGTGGAAAGAAGAGTGAGTAGTAGTGCGACGACGCACTCCGTCTGCATTGGCGCGTGCTGACATGCCTTCAGCTACCAAGGCAGGATCACGAACCAGCTGCGGAGACTGGGAGGTAGTTACGACTGGAACCGCGTAGCGTTCACCATGGACGAGGTACGTCTCCGTAGACTCGTGCGACACTGTATCGTGGTGGGCTGAATGTGCAATAGCGCCTCTCAAAAGCCGTCGTGGAGACGTTCTGTCGGCTGCATGAGGACGGCATCCTCTACCGCGCGAATCGCCTCGTCAACTGGTGCGTCAAGCTCAACACGACACTCTCCAATCTCGAGGTACGGCTCACACGCAGGGACGTGGCGAGGGAGAGCTGTGGATACTTATCCTTGTATCTTTCAGGTCGAGCAAAAGCAGCTAGATGGTCGGACGATGCTTAGCGTACCCGGGTACGACCCGAAGGAGAAGTTCGAGTTCGGTGCTATCACGTCCTTCGCGTATCCCATTGAGGGCTCAGGTAGGTACAGGATGAACACGCGGCAGGAGTCATCTGCTGACGATCGAACAGATGAGAAGATTGTCATCGCGACGACGCGTCCGGAAACCATGCTGGGCGATACTGCTATCGCCGTGCACCCCAATGATCCTCGGTATAAGGTACGCCTTGCCTGTCCCTAACCGGTACATGCAAGGCCAAATGCAGACTGAACACGGCTGTGGCTGTGATAGCACCTCCGCGGGAAGTTCGCGAAGCACCCGTTCGTTGACCGCCGCATCCCGATTATCACGGACGACATCATCGTCGACATGGAGTTCGGGACCGGTGCGGTGAAGATTACACCCGCACACGATCCGAACGATTACGAGGTCGGCGTGCGCCATAACCTGCCGTTCATCAACATCCTTAATGACGATGGGACACTCAACGAGAATGCCGGCGACCAGTTCAAGGTGCGCAGGGCGCGCGTAGAGAGCATGTCTGCCTGCGTACTGACGATGTCTTGTCACAGGGCATGAAACGTTTCCATGCGCGTGTGGCTGTCGTGCAGGCGCTGAAGGACCTCGGGCTTTACGTCGAGACTAAGGACAACCCGATGCAGATCCCTATCTGCAGGTCAGTTTGTGTGATCATCGCTCGTGTTGTTCTGGTCTGACCTCCTTGCAGCAAATCCGGCGATATCATCGAGCCGATCCTGAAGCCGCAGTGGTGGGTGAACTGCCAGCCCATTGCCGACGAGGTCCTGAAGGTGAGAGCTCGCTCGTCCTATGCCTCTTGAGGAGGATGGTCGTTGACCAGTCTGAGCAGCGCACGCGTGCTGGCGAACTGCACATCACGCCCAAGCCTTCGGAGACTGAGTGGTACCGCTGGCTGGAGAACATCCAGGACTGGTGTGTCTCCCGTCAGCTCTGGTGGGGTCACAGGTGTCCGGCGTATTTTGTCAACATCGAGGGCGTCGAGCAGGACGTGAGTGTTGCACAATCTGTATGCTTGTCGAATCAAAGGCTGACAGATATCGTGTAGCGCAACGATGGCAAGAACTGGGTTGTCGGCCGCACGCTCGAGCAGGCGACGGAGCGCGCCAAGAAGCTCGCTGGCGATGCAAATTTCACGTTGGAGCAGGACGAGGATGTCCTCGATACATGGTTCTCGTCGGGCTTGTGGCCGATGTCCATCATGGGCTGGCCAGAGGAGGTAAGTCGTACACGGCATGACTCTTTATCACATACTAATAGGCACCACCCAAACAGACCCCCGACTACCGTATGTTCTATCCCTCGACGATCCTCGAGACGGGCTGGGACATCCTCTTCTTCTGGGTGGCGCGCATGGCGCTACTCGGCGTGAAGCTCACCGACAAGATGCCCTTCTCCGAGGTGCTCTGCCACGCGATGATTCGTGATGCGCACGGCCGCAAAATGAGCAAGTCGCTCGGCAACGTCATCGACCCGATCGACGTGATCGAGGGTCTCGACCTCGAGGCGCTGCATGCGAAGCTCTACGAGGGCAACCTGGACGAGCGCGAGATCCAGAAGGCAAAGGCGGGCCAGAAGAAGGACTTCCCGAAGGGGATTCCCCAGTGCGGTACGGACGCGCTGCGGTTCGCGCTTTGCGCGTACTCTGGTGGAGGTATGGGGCTCTTATTCTTTGTGGACGAAGGAGATACTCATGTATGGTCAGGACGCGACATCAACCTGGAGATCTTGCGTGTAGAGGGCTACCGCAAGTTCTGCAACAAGATCTTCAACGCGACAAAGTTTGCAATGCTCAAGCTCGACGAAAAGTTCGTGCCGGAGCCTACCGCCAAGGTCTGTTTTTCTCGATCGCTCGAGCACCGGCCGCATCTTATTCTACTTGACAGCCGACTGGCAACGAGAGTCTCGTTGAGAAGTGGATCCTCCATAAGCTGAACCTCGCTGCAGAGGATATCAACAAGCAGTTGACCGAGAGGAATTTTATGAACGCGACCGGTGCCGCTTACAACTTCTGGTTGTACGAGCTCTGCGACGTCTACATCGTAAGCCTAGCTGTCGGAATGACGTAGTTCCAGTGTCTGACTTGTAGTATACAGGAAGCGATGAAGCCCATGACGGACGATTCCGCGTCGGAAACGACGCGCCGCTCGTCCCAGCAGACGCTCTACACGTGCCTCGACCACGGACTCCGTCTCCTTCACCCCTTCATGCCGTACGTCACGGAAGAGCTCTGGCAGCGTCTCCCGCGTCGCCCGAACGACCCTACCCCCTCCATCATGCTCGCCAAGTTCCCTACATTCGTAAGCTGCCCTTCACGCGCTCTAGAGGGCCCTCTGCTCACACTCGCATGATGTAGGACAAGTCGTTCGAGTTCTCAGAGGCCGAGCACGATTTCGACCTCGTCTTCTCCGCGATCAAGGCCTCTCGCGCGCTTGCCGCGTCTTACAACATCCAGCAGAACCTGCACGGTATGTTACTTCAGCATAGTGTGGCCTGTTCGTACTGACTGCTCGGCAGTGTACATTCGTGCCGAGAAGGACAATGAAGCGGAGCTGTTCAAGTCTCAGATCCCGACCTTCCTCGCGCTCACAAAGAACTGCAAGTCCGTAGAGGTCGTCCGTGATCTCAGCGGCGTGCCTGCAGGATGCGGCTCAGAGGTGCTCACCCCGACGATCTTCGTCCACGTCCTCGTACGGGTGCGTATCCTCGCAGCGGTATAATATCCATGGCTTGTGCTGAATGCCTTTGCAGGGTCAGGTCGACATCGAGAGCGAGATTCTCAAGTGCGAGAAGAAGCTCGCGCTCGCGCAGATGAACCTGTCGAAGATCGTCAAGATCGAGTCTCAAGACGACTACGAATCGACCGTTCCCGCCAACGTGCGGCTGGCGAACGAGGAGAAGGTATGCTTCCAATGTATAGCCGCCCGAAATCAGTGTGTTGAGAGATGACTGCAGAGGAAAACCCTGGAGGCCGACATCAAGCTGCTCGAACACTCTATCGAGATGTTTGCCCAGATGAAGTAAAGACACCCTAAACCGCTACCGCTATCGCCTGCTGTCCGTCATCATACGATGTTCTGTCTCCTTCTATAGACTAGGTGATTGGTCTCCGCATTATCTCCTCAGAAGAATCCAAACTGCTGGCGCTCAGCGCCATTTAGGGAACATGACATAGCTTCCCGACCCATGACAGATTCGCCAGCGTGACGCATGTGAACCATTCTTGCAGGAGACCTACACACCTACCACACGAGTCCGGAGATCATCTTGATGTGCTCTCTAGGAATCGCCGAGTTCCATGCCTGGCGGATCTCCAGGCATTCATTTTCAATGGCGCGCATCTCCTTGTCAGGGGGCGGCCAGTAGACGGCGCCCATACGCGACAGCGCGGACGCAAAGACGATGTAGGGGTTGAGTGGGAGGCGTCTCCACTGTCGGAGGACCCGCTGCTGGTGATTCGCACTCGTTGCGCTTGTGCCTTCCGTAGTGTTGCCCCTGGTGCCGAAGCTGCTGGAGTTTGAACAGGCGGCATTCCATCAGGCACAAAGATGACAATGTCGAAGGCAGGCATTTGTCCCTAAGATCGACGCGGCGTGTGAGCAGGTGGCGGCTTCAGTACGAGTACTGCAAATACGACCGACATACCAAGATGAGAGGGCCCCTCTTCCCGCCGGAGTGCACTTCGGTCTCCTCGTCTTCGGAGTCAGACTCGCCCGGATCGTGTATGACCACGGGTGCTTGGCGCATGCGGGCGCGCTCTTCGCAAGACGGGACCCATCGCCACACCCCAGCGTCGAAGGCGGCCGTGTGGGGGCGACATACTGGAGAGGCTGTTGTAAGCTGACTGTGTATACATTCGCCAGTGACTCGCGCTTGCGGGACTCACGTGTCATGATGTTCGCGTAGTCGTCACGAGTGTAGTCCTGTTCAATGAGACCGAGACCCTTCAACCACGGTAAACATCGCCATTTCCCTCCGTGTCAGTTCATGCGCTCTCGCGCCCAGTGCAAGGAGCTACGCAGACTCACATCCGTGCTTATAGCGTCCTCCTCGTGGTGATTAACCACCCTATGGAGCAGCACGTCCGCCGTGCTGCTACACAAGAGGCATGCTCCCTTGTGCCCGCGCATGGCAGCGCGGACCAGCACAGGAGGCATCCATTCACACTCGTCTGCATCGGGGTCCGGGCTGCTATCCTCCGTAACGTCAGAAGCGGCGCTGAGCGCACTGGACGGACGCGAGACCAGAAGCTCGTTGGGATCCAACGGAGGCGAGGGTTCCAGGTCTGTACGCTCTTCTTCACTGGTCATGCATATGGTCGAGTTCAAGTTATGGGCACTTGTCGAGGCCGCGGGGTTTTGGCGCGGCGTGCACCCACGTTGGTGTTTAGCGATCGGTAGATTTGGACACGAGTCCAGAAGTGAACCTGGGTCCAGAATCAGAGTCATAACAGCATTTATGATAGTATGCCACCGACCGACAAATCACAACTCCGACGGTGTATGCCTCGTCTGGTATGGGCGGCTCGATCGTGTACGGTTGCGTGCACCTCATGAGGTTCGTCCGAAAAAAGGGGGGATGGGAACGATTCAGTGGCACAACTCAGTTGCCCTCTGATGATCACTTTGAGTGAAAGATGTAAATGGAGCAGGCGAAGCGGCATATCCCATCGCAGAGGATACGACTCGTGGCACCCTTCCGCATCAGCTTCACAGATCCAGAAAATGGAACTCACCTGCATCTCAGCGCTGATCAGACGGCCGCCTACGCTCTCACTGGACTCCGGGATGATGTAAACAGCACGGCGAAGAACACTGATGAGGATGTCCCCTGCGCCCTGCGCCGGCCCCTCAGAGCGCGTCAGTGGAAACAGGTCTGATCCGACCTGCTGCGATAGCATCCGTATGATAGTCGTCTGCAGCCTCTCCACATACAGTCCGTAAAGGTACAGAGACGAATCGGTTCTAGCCGTTCGCGCCCGGCCGGGGCAGGCGCAGATTCGCTAAGGAGGTGCACATTCACCATGACCCACTACACACCGCCTCGAACACGTCCGGATGCTGCGCACACTGGTCGACGAACATATTGCCGACGGTATAGATCTGCCTCGCCAAGAAAAACGCACAGTGAGCATTGAGTACGCACCATCCCGCCCGACGGAGGGTCACTATAATGAGCGACATACCGGGTTGTCATCTTCCCGCGTCCCGAGCTGAATGAGACAGCGCCACGCGTCGTGCGGGCCCTCGTCGCCCGCGGCACATAGCCCGTCGTCCGTGGACGTACAGTGGAATTTTCCTGCGAAGTCCGCCTTGAGCTGGGGTGCGCGCGGATGTTCAGACGCGACAACCTACCTTGGACGGGGTATCCGAGCAGCTTGAGGCCTTCCGCAGGCTCATGTGCATCGTAGAATGCCTGATCAAAGGTCTCCGGATCCGCGACCTCCCAATGCACCGTCTCAGGTGTCCCGGCTCTCCATCCGGAGATGACGCGTTCTGGGATGAGAAGGTCCTCCTCTTCGAGTGCGGCACGCACCGCGTCGTGCGCGCCGAGGCCGCCGAAGCTCACACCGTTGGCAACTGCGTCGACGCGAACTCTGCGCAGGAGCCAGGAATCCTCAGTATGCTCGTCGGTATAGTTGACGACCCAGCTCTCGAAGCATGTGGGCCCCTCGTCCGACTCCGCGGCGCAGATAAAGAGCTGGAAGAGCGTCGCACCACCGTCATCCGCCCCCTGGAGAGGCGGGACATGCTCGCGGAACGCCTGGGGAGTCCTTTCGGAGGATACGTTGACCTGGATGTACGGGACGAGGGTATGCTGGCAGTGCTTGCACCGAGGCCATTCCTCGCCCGTCTGGAGATACGGGTTCGAGCCGCCAAAGACGGCGGAGATGTCGCCACTCACGAGGGCGCGGAGGCTGTCTTGACTGTCTGTCTGTGTCTGCTCCGCGTAGTCGGGGAAGTAGGGAGTGATGAGCGGGGTCTCGACTGGGACGCGATGGCCTGGCATGTTGGATACGACAAGTCTCGCGATGTGCACTGGCGTGGCAAGACGCAAGGCTTCGTCGTTCTTTTGAAGATGCCAGATGCACAGCAACTCCGCTAATATCGAATATATGCTGTTCCTATCTGAGACGCGTATGTAAGTTACAGCATGGGCGATCATGAGGATGATTCACCGTTCTACGCCGACGCCGAGCGCCGCGGATGTACCTGAGCTCCCGCAGAGTCCATGCGACTGTTCGCGCTAATCAAAATATGTGCCGGCAGTATGTGCAATACGACTCGCTATGTTTTCCGGAACATATCGTATGTCGCCGCTGCAGTATGTCGTCGAGAGCGCGTGACGGAAGTTGCCGGCAGGAAGCATGGGCGCCTACACGCGCGTTTGCACGCGACGCGTTCAGCCACACGGACGCGTCTCACTTTCCTCTCCCCACCATCGTCTCCGACCAGACCTCCTGCTCATCGTCATGGCCAACGCATGGGACGACGACTTCGACGCGCCGATGGCGGGGCCATCCTTTTCGGATCGCGCGCGGGCGGCTCCAGACGACGACGACTTCCCCATCGGTGACGACCTTCGCGAGGGCCGTCGCCCGGTCATCCTCCCCCAAGACCTAGCAGAGGAGACACCATTCCAACAACTCATACGACACTGGATGAACGAAAGACACGCGCCGGACATCTTACCGGGGCAGGAGATGCTGCTTGGACGACTGTTGGATCACATCAGGAAGCAGGTGAGTGCTGGGTTTCCTGTCGCCCGCGCAGGCGATGTGGCTAAGTAAACCCCGCCCTGAGCCTGCTATGGGGTATGTCTGGAATGAGGACTGACGGTGTTTAGCTCTAGTGTAACGACGTCGAACTCCTACGCGCCGACCCAGACTCCTCAGAGGAAGAACACTTTCGCATAATGCTCGTGCAGACCGAGGTCGAACGCGTCAAGTTCGTCATTCGGTCATACGTCCGCACGCGACTGCATAAGGTACATCGCTATCACCCTTGCATATTAGGTTAATTCTGATGGATTACGGACAGATTGAGAAACACGCGAGATACATTAGCGCCACGCCGGAAATGCACGAGAAGCTCTCAAAAGCAGAGCTCGACCACGCCCGACGGTATGTACTACCCCATACTGCAGAGTAACGCAGCAGACTCACAGGCTTCAAATAGGTACGCGCGGCTCATGGAATACCATTTTAACCAGTCCGTGCTTCAAAGCCTCCCGGAGCAACAAAGGTCGCTAGAGGAGAACGTGGCGTTCATGCCTCCAATGAGTCTGTCATCGTCCTGCATTATATGCGAGCCGTACTGATGCCGGTACTATCGCAGCTCCGGAGCCTGATAAGATACGTCCGGTGTTCGCGCACGCGCTGCAGGATTGTCCGCCCATGCGATTACCCGAGTATGTCCCCGAGGTCATTGTGATCAGTTATATGTATCTGATGCCCGACAATCGTCTTAAAGCGGAACTATGTCAGAGATGCAGAAAGGACAGATCTCGTTGGTCCCTTATTACGTTGTCGAACACCTACTATTGCGAGGCGAGGTGGAGCTCGTCTGAAGCCTCCGCCGGTTATATATTCCTAGTATCGTCACAGAGAAGGCGGGATATTTTGCGACCATACCTGGGCCAACAACCTCTGTTCATGAACGCCAGAAGGCCGTCCTCACAATCTCCAGGCTGCCTTAACAATTCCTCCTGTGATACTGAAGCCTTGTCCCTTTCACTCGCAGAATAACGATCAAGACTGTCCGTTTATCGGCACTGACCATATAAGATGTCAGCCTCCAACTCACCATCCCCATACCCACTAGCATCCTATTCTCCTATCCCCAGTCAGTCCAACGAGCAGGCTCGTTTACGCTAAGACTTGCTCTCCATACACGATCCCTCCCGCTATCGACACTCCTTTGTGGTCTTGCTTCCACGTCAGAATGCTCTCCCCACTCTCCCTCATCCCTACCGCTCTCCTTGCTCTCGCCGTCGTCCCACGCGTATCTGCTCACGGCTGGGTCGCCAACGTCACCATCGACGGCAAGACATACCAAGGGAACGGCCCCGGGCAGTCTCCGCCCAGTGAGCTCCTTCCACTCCTTCACAACCTACAATTACCTATGCCGCGATACTGACGCCAACCTTACGTGCCAGTCGACAGCCCAATCCGCGAAATCAGCCAGAACGGCCCGGTGAAGAGCGTGACGGACCCGGACATGGCGTGCGGTATCGACGCGCAGACCGCGTCCCAGGTCGCACCCGCCGCACCCGGGAGCAACGTGTCGTTCTCCTGGGTGTCAGGCGACCTGCAGAATCCAGAGAACGTACGTCCCTTCCGCTCCTCTTGTATCTCGCCCTTCTGACGAGCTAGAATATGGCATGGTAGTGGATACACAAGGTTGGTCCGATCATGACGTACATGGCCCTCTGCGAGGGCACGACGTGCGACAAGTTCAACGCTTCGCAGGCGGAGTGGTTCAAGATCGCCCAGGCAGGCGTCAAGGACTCTGGGTCCGGGATGCCCGTCTGGTATATGAACGACCTCAGTACGTCGCTCTCCGTCTATCAATCATACACGAACAGTGCCATCGCTGACTTGCACACGCCCAGATGAAGGAAAACCATATACGTTGCAGTTACCGGATGACCTAAAGTCGGGCCAGTACCTCATCCGGAACGAGGTCTGTCCACCACTTGTCCTCCCCAGTCTCCCCACTGACATGACCGCGTGCGTCGACAGCTCATCGGTCTTCAAGGCGCACAAAGTCCCGGGGGTGTCGAGTTCTACCCGTCCTGCACGCAGCTCGACGTCAGCGGGACCGGCGACGCCGTCCCCCCGCTCAACGCCACGTTCGGCTTCGCGCAGCTGTATACTCAGGATGATCCTGGGCTCGTTGTCGACGTACGTCTACCGGCTCTCTAAGAGGCATTATGCCAACACAGTGCTCACTCTATTCCACGCAGGTGTACAAGTCGGATCTGAAGTACACGTTCCCTGGCCCTCCTATTGCGGAGCTCGTGTCCCAGAATGGCACCGCTGGCGCCGAGGGAGCAGGATCGTCTACCGACTCACCGACTCCTTCCTCGGCGTCATCCGCCTCTACCCTCCCCAACACCTCCCAGCCCACGGACAGCCCTACTAATGGCACTGCATGCACTTGCGGCGCCGGCGCCAGTAGCGGCGGAGAGCAAGTCGACGCCGCGACGCAGACCTCCCAGTCCACGATGTCGACTGCGGGAACCTCGTCAGCGGCCTCTGCTACCGCCACCTCGACTAGCATGGATTGTGGTGATGCTCCGGCGCTCTCGTCCTCGTCCTCGACCATGACTCTCGCTACGGAGGCTCCGAACCGGCGCCGGCTCTCGCGGATGTTGAAGAGGCGGGTCCTCGAACGTATTTGATGGTTCTGACCTACCAGCGGGTTCCGTGAACGCCGGCGGGAGGTGCTTGCCGCGCAGGTACGCCCCGCCTTGCATACAGCTGTAAATTCGAGCGTTCTCTCGCAAGAAGTCGCGGCACGTCTTGACATTGTATAAGTAAAACTTGATGAACTCTGAGCAACCCTGACTCAAAAAACTGAGAGACGTGTGAACTTCAGACGTCCGCTGAGGCTCTTCGTCTCTTCATGGAAAACTTAGACTGAACGGCCGATCCCTTGGGTTGGCCTCACCCACACGTTCCAGCGTACGGAGACCCGGTATGCGGAATCCGCAGAGTGCTCCGTGGCCTACAACATATGGTCAATAGGTAGATGGGTGAAAGGCGGATGTGTCCTTGAACATGACTCGCTACTGAGTACTGAGATGCGGCCAGCGTGATGGCGAAGACAATTCTGAGTCCATTGTCCGAAAAGCCGAACGGAGGTAGGGAGACGGGCAAGGAAGGGATGAGAAATCGGCGTGTACAAGAGATGATGCATGGGATGAAGAACGGAACCCCGAGCTACTCAGCACTCAAGAGATACGCGGCGGCGGGAACAGCCCATACCAAGTGAACAGAGTCTCAACGGTAGCTAGGGGCGATCCAGGCCGCGCACATCGTTTGCAACTGGGATCACAACGAGCAAAACGTACCCAAGGCACTTCGCAATCACATCTTCAAGGCGTAGCACGGTTCACCCTGGAAGTACTGCGATCCAAAGCTCAGTCAGCATGAGCGGACAGAGCGGCAATGCCAATAACGCCCACCTTCTTGCGATCCCCGACTTTGTCATCGCCGATGGCCTGGCGATAAGCGGCACGAATGCTAGTCCAAGTAGGCTCCTGGTACAGCTCTTGGAGGCCGACCTCGTCCTTCACGGCGACCTTGTCCCGCAAGGTCCGCGCAAACTTGGCCCAGACCGGGTCGTCCGCTGCGCCCATGCGCAGGAGCGGCGCCTCAGAGCGGAGGATGCGACGGGCCCGACCGACGTACGGCTGCTCCCCGTCATGGTAGATGGAGAGGATCATTCCCGCCTCAGGCTCCTCGCTCAGGATGCGCTCCACTTCCACGACGTCCTGCTGGAGAAGTGCGTGGTAGAGCAGGATTCGGATGGCCGCCTCGGCTTCGGTGAGAGACCCCTCGAAGTGCATCTGGTCGAGACGGGCGAGAAGCAGCGCTCCACGCCCCCGCACGCTCTTCTCGGCGTCCTCACGTTCGACCTTGATGCGATCAATGTTTTCTTCGGTCTGGAGGATCTGTCAACGCTTAATTTCGCCGAGTACACCACGGAGGCTTACGTAGGGTCCGTGCATACCGGTCTTCTTGTCCATGCACCGCAAGATCTGTGCCCCGCCAAGCCCAATACCGTCCACAGCGGTGTAGACCGCGTCCTGCCAAGATCGACCGCACCGGTGAGCTATCACACACCGACAATGAACCGATGACGTCGCTAGAGCACGTACCTTGATGTTCTTGAATGTGAAGCCTGCAGACATGTATGTGACTAAGCCAACAGAGTGCGCTTCGTGCACCAGCGCGAGAGCATCGGCAAATGATAACTGTTTGATTATTGGGACCGACGGATAGGTATCCGAGGCCCCGTCGAAAGTAACCTTGTCGAAGCCGCCTTCTGCTGCGAGCTGTATTCCGCGACGACAGATATCCATAGGCGTGGAGAGTTGGACAGGGCTGCCGCTGATGGCATCGTCTATAATTGACCCGCTGTCCGGGTGGATGTTGAAGGCGGCGGAGAGGTACTGCAGCCGCATGCGCGGCACCGTGGCCAGGGCGCGCATGTACTTGAGCATCTGCGACGTCGTTAGGTCCTCCATGCTGATCTTGCATTCCGCCGCGCCTAGATCGAAGAACTTGCTCAGCAAAGCCTTGGCGGAGTTGACAGCGGCAAGGAACTCGTGCTCGAAATTTCCGCTAGGCGAGACGTGCGGAAAGCGGCCAACATAGGCGGTGGTCGGAGCCTGCGCTCCGACGTGAAGCCGCACGCAGGCGAAATCCACGATCTCGGGTATGCGATAGGACTCTATCTGACTGCGCGGGATGCCCTTCGGCCGCTCCAGATCTGTCAGAATATGGTTAGACACAGATACGAACAAAAGATGGATTGACGCAATCGCACGTTCGTTATGCACAATGGCACCAGTCATCCAACGGGAGTGCCGTGTAGTACCAAAAATATGCCCCTCCCCAGGATCCGTGAGGCTGACGTAGGTTTGCGAATGCTCCCTGAAGCCGATCGTTCCCAGAAAACGCATAGAGGTCTTCGCCTCGAGCAGGGCTCCAGACTCCATGATGTCCCTGTATGCCAGGTGGAACGCCTGACAGTAGATAATCATCAACATGAGGGGGCGTTTTCGTGGATTGACTGCAGACATACGATGAAATCATTGAATCCCGGGTCTTCCTCGGCCTCACGCAGCGACTGCGCGGCGTTCATAGCTGCCTCCAAAAAGCGCTTGCCTAGACGCGTCGGCCAGGATATAGTAAATATGTCTGTATCGTGCGCGGTGAGCTCAAACGCGTAGCTGTCGTCCGGGCCGTTCGGCATTGCATTGAGATTCAGCACCGCGTACTTTGTGGCGCCCATCTGCTCAAGAGTCCGGCAGTGTAGAGCATGAGCCCGAACTAGAGCTTTGAGGATTTCCTGAGTGTTGTTCTCAGCGCGAAGAATGACATTCAGGATCTCCTCAGCTTCCAGGTTCGAGTCGGTGGCACAGCCCGAAGAAGTCGCAAAGGTATCCTCTATCATGGCATGCAGGCCTGAGACGGCTTCCTCGGGGTTGACGTTCGTAGCTGCATATTCGGGGTAAGCCACAGATGAGAAGTGAATGCAGTATGCAGCTCGCATACCACACGGCATAACTTGAGCGCGACTGAATTCCCGACCCTTCGTGCAGTCCACCTTACACTCTACCAATAGCGTGAGCATATGTTTCATCAATGGGAAGGGGGAGGTAAGAGGCAGAAAATACGGTGGTCTGGACTCACTTGCAATGCGAAGCAGGAGAAGATTCTTCTGGAGAGCAAGGAGCGCGACACGCTTGAACTTGGGTGACGAGATGGTGACGGCTTCACGGTCCTCCAAGGTAGACGGCCTCTCAGAAGAAGCCATGTTCTCGACGCGTATGGAGGAAAGCGAGCTGCATCGCATGCGAAGACGGTGAGCGCGATGGGCAAACACCGCCGATTCTTTCCTACCTGGCAGGGGGACATGCCGTAGCAAGGGTCCTTATCCTTCTTACAGCTGCGAGAGCGCCAGGTGAGGGAGAAGACGGAGACGGGGGTGTGGGCGAGGGCGAGGGGGTAGGGAAGTCGACAAGCCAGCTCGAGCTCGTGGTAACATCTCGAGCATGTTGAGCCGGACTTACTACCCCGACGACGCCTTCGTCTGCTGCTTGAGAATAACCGGCAGTCACCGACTGCACAGAGCCGCAATCCGGACAGAACGCACCGTTGACTCTACTTTGCATGTGTAAGGCTTGGGCGGCGGCGGCGATGTAGATGAGGAAACGGGGTGCTTACCGTACAAGTCACCCCCTTAAATAGCGGTTCGTTGACGCTACACCCTTCGTTGCAGTTGTCTATGGCGATGTCTCGACCATACGCCGCGGCAGCTGCGCAAGTACGCACATTGTTGTAGCACCGAATGAACGTGTTCGAGCGGCAGTAATGGTTCAAACTGAACCGCCAGTGGAGAAACCAAAGCCAGCCACTGCTGGATCCACGCAGGTCTGAAAAGAGTAGCGCGCGGTCGAGAGACAGTCGACCCGCATTAATGATCCCTACGTATCGATCTGCATACCTGCACATGGGACCCATAACGAGCAGAATTCAATGCCTCAAGCTCGTAGCCTCCTGCACACGAACGCACGCACCCGGCTCCGTATATCTCGAGTAGGGCTGCAGTTTCGTCGGACAAAGACATCGCGCTGCGACCCCGCACAACTAGGGAGGTATTGAGGGATGAGGGCCGGCTGGGTGGCTTCTTGAATCCTTTGTGAGCATGTTGGCAGAACCGCCGGCGGAGCGAAGCGATAAGTCTGGACCGACCCGCGCCATCGGAGAACCACACCGCTAGAACGGAAATGAGAAGGGGCGCGAATGCATAGCATGCCTGCATATCGTGCCGTATATACTTGATCGAGAGGATCAGGATTACAAGCTCGGCAAGCTGGAGGCAAGAAGGGGGACCCAGTGTGCACCTCTATGAGCGTCCAAGCCGAAGGCTTGTCTTCTCGAAGGCGGCACTGTCACTTGGACTGGACAGTCGAACGTCAGGTGTGACGAGAGAAAAGCGGTAGGCGATCCTAGGACAGTCGAACGTACGAATCGTCGAACGCAAAGGGCAGGATCGAATAAGTGACGGTAGGGGCCGTGCGGAGATCTTCCGAAAGCGATGCAGTGCTTCGTATTCGTTGACATATACGTTTGAAGAAGATCCGAGGGTCGTATAATTGCGTGGCTATACGCTGAAGGTATGTCAGCATCCCTACGACCCATGCACTGAGATGAAGTAGCTTACCAATAACGATCCAAGGAAGGTCCTAGGTTCGTTGACATCTGCTCTTCACCTCGTAGAATTTGGAGCTCCTTGTTCTAAAGAACCGCATCATAGCTCCAGACAGCTCCCGGCGCGATCGCCTTGATGAGTGCCGCTCTCGCACTCCAGCTAAAAGCGATGAGCACCTCGGCGGAGGTCCGGCGGTGAATAAGTGTTCGGACAGTCAGCCATCCTAAAGAGGACTCACTGGCACAATATGGTGACAAGCATATCCTTGTGCGCGATGCTCTCTACCGAGCTACCGCAAGCCGCATGGGCAAGGCGACGTAGAAAACGCTGCTGCCTTGTGCAAACGAAGGTGCTCATAGCCTCTACGTGCGCAGGTGCAGATCCAGAGACGTTCTGGCGCCCGTATTTGGGCCCCGGAAGATATTGAGCTGCGTAAGAAACACGCCTGCCGGTGTGTCCTGCTCCAAAATTCACTAGTTTGACTCATGTATCGTGCTTCCTACTTTTAGTCGAATTCGACCGGCGTTCGATGTCCTGTGTCGTCACATCCAGTTGCCTTCCTCTATAGTGGGTTCTTGCGTGTCAATTGATCTCGCATTCTAGAGCATTTCAAATGCTGAGATAGCTTCAGATATAGGCTAGTTGTGAGCCATGCATCATAAGCGGAATGTGGATACATAGCGGGTGTTTCACTCACCCCCGCGACTGGGACGACCGGCGTCCAAGTTGCAGCCACTGAAGGAACATCCCTAGGCCGTCATACTACAATAGAGTAGCAAACAAGTGTAACAAAGCGAAGATTCGTGATTTCGGTATCACGGTACCTCTGAAGGATATCGAATGGCGGCCGCAGCGAGCGGGGCAGGACAGTGTTTTTATTGGCGGGCAAGTCCACAAGCAGTATTGGCGAGATCCGGTTAGCCTACTAGCCACGGGCGCCTATACTTTCAGCGCTCAGCCACAACCTCCCACTGCATCCGATCCATTCAATCCGCCTCCGAGTCGTCGTAGGCACTCGACATCCAGTATTTAGGTCATGCATACGTATGCAGCAGGTACAGGGTCAGAGGATGTCGGGCTCGTGAAGTTATGCGCCGACCCTGGCTCATCAGAGCACGTCGGGATGATGTTCGTACTGTTGCTCGCTTTTCGCAGAATGGTCAGCAGCGACATATTCTTGAAGCGAGTGAGCCCAACGCTGTTCTCCTCGACGTCGTATACGCTCAAGCTGTGCCTTGAGGAGCTGGAGATTGATCGTGCAGGATGAGTGGTGAGCAGAGACAGGACTCCTCCAGAGCAACACAACACAGGTCAAAGGCACGGCCAGGTTCACCCTGTGACCCTGTCTGGGGACAAGCGGGAGAGGACCTCTCCTCGGTGTCTCGTCCGAAGTCGTATGGTACTATAGCTTACTAGCGATATCGGAGAGGCTTTGCGTTCGCTGGATCTTCTATTGCACCACGCGGCGACCGAGAGCCCGCAGGCTATGTTTGCGAGGAGGTAAATATGAGTGTTATATAAAGGAGTGATCTCTACTCGTATACAACAGACCATACTTCTAGAACTAGCAGTGAATGAGAGGATGGATGACTTGGAGCGATCTAGGACAATATGCAAGAGAAAGGAGTGAGGTCTATACGACAGTGGATAAGTGGGAAGGAGTGGGCTCTCTAGAGCGCTATACGAGAGGAAGGATTAGGAAGATTACAACAGGAATCAAGACAAGGCACAACAAGTACAAGATACGTTCGACCATTCAGATCTTCAATGCGTAGTGTGGCTCGCCCTGGAAGTACTGCAATTCGATGTTCAGTCAGTACGAGCAGCCTGCACGATGACAACATCGATGCTTACCTTCTTCCGCTCGCCAATCTTGTCGTCGCCGATCGCCTTGCGGTAACCGGCGCGAATCCTGGTCCAGAGGGGCTCCCGGTACTGCTCCTGGAGGCCCTCCTCGTCCTTCGCAGCGACCTTCTCCTGCAACATACGCGCGAACTTGGTCCAAGTCGCGTCGTCCGCCGCGCCCTTGCGCAGCACCGGCGACTCGGAGCGGAGGATACGACGTGCCCGGCCGACGTATGGCATCTCGCCGTCGTGGAAGATGGCGAGCACCTTCGCCGCAGCAGGCTCATCCTTCAGGATGCGCTCGACCTCGGGGACGTCCTGCTTGAGGAGAGCGTGGTAAAGAGGGATGCGGATGGCGGCCTCGTCCTCGGTGAGGGAGCCCTCGAAGTGCATCTGGTCGAGACGCGCGAGGAGGAGCGCACCGCGGCCACGCACGCTCTTCTCGGCGTCCTCGCGCTCGACCTTGATACGGTCGATGTTCTCCTCGGTCTATAGAGTATCTGTCAGCGATCGTTCACGTGAGTGCGCCGCGGGGACTTACGTATGGCCCGTGCATGCCGGTGTTCTTGTCCATGTACCGCAGGATCTGCGCACCACCGAGGCCAATGCCGTCAACACCGGTGTAGATGGCGTCCTATTATGAACGGTGAGCGATCATGCGTTGCCGACGACGTCGCTAGAGTACGTACCTTGATGTTCTTGAAAGTGAAGCCAGCAGACATGTACGTGGTGAGTCCGACGGAGTGCGCCTCGTGCACCAGCTCGAGAGCCTCCGCGAACGAGAACTGCTTGATGACAGGAACCGACGGGTAGGCGTCCGCAGCGCCGTCGAAGGTAACCTTGTCGAAGCCGCCCTGCGCTGCGAGCTGGATACCGCGACGGCCGATCTCCAAGGGCGTGGAGAGACGGACGGGGCCGCCCTCGACCGCGTCGTCGGTGATTGAGCCGCTGGCGGGGTTGATGTTGAAGGCTGCGGAGAGGTACTGGAGGCGCTTGCGCGGGACGGTGGCGAGGGCGCGCATGTACTTGAGCATCTGCGACGTCGTGAGGTCGTCCATGCTGATCTTGCACTCGGCGGCACCGAGGTCGAAGAAGCGGTTCAGCGCGGCCTTGACGATGTTCGCGGCGGTGAGGAACTCGTGGTCGAAGTTGCGCGAGCGCGAGGTGTGCGGGAAGCGGCCGACGTAGGCGGTGGTGGGCGCCTGGTCGCCGACGTGCAGACGCACGCAGGCGAACTCGAAGACCTCCGGAGTGCGGTACGACTCGATCTGACTGCGCGGGAGACCCTTCGGGCGCTCGAGGTCTGCCAAGAAGTGATTAGTAAGTAGTAGAAGAAGAGGAGAGACGCGGACTTACGTTCGTTGTGCACAATGGAACCAGCCAACCAGCGGTTGCGGCGGGTCGTACCGAAGAGATGGCCCTCACCAGGGTCTGTGAGACTGGCGTACGACTGCGAGTGCTCCCTAAAGCCGACCGTGCCCAGGAAGCGCGCGCCAATCTTCGCCTCGACGAAGGGTTCGCCGTCCATGATACGCTTGTAAGCGACGTGGAACGCCTAGATAAGGTGGTTAGGACGAGTAGGGAGGACTAGAGAGCCATGTACGTACGATAAAGTCGTTGAAGCCCGGATCCTCGTCGGCGTCGCGCAGAATCTGCGCGGCCCGCATCGCCGCCGCGAAGAGCCCCTTGCCAAAGTGTGCCGGCCATGAGACAGAGAAGGTGTCGTCCTGGGCGGAGAGCTCGAAGGTATGGACAACATCGGGATGACCCTTCGGCTTCACGTTGAAGCTGACCGCGGCATGCCTGATTGCGCCCATTCCGATAAGAACCTGGCGCTTGAGGTCGTGGGCCCGCTTGAGAGCGTCGAGGATAGGCTGGGTCTCGTTTTCGGCGTGGACAATGGTGCCCAGGATCTGCTTGGCCTCCGAGACTGCCTTCGAGGCCTCCTCAGAGGTACCAAACGTCTCGCGGATGATCTCATCCATATTTTCGGAGAAGAGGTCATGATCGACTTTCAGACCTATGCGAATACGAGTAAGCTCCGAGATAGCCAGATATGCACCACTACTTCCACGTACCGTATGGCAACTCCCGAGTGCGACGGTAGTCCAAGCCCATCATGTTGTCCGTCTTCCACCCTGTCGAGGGAGTGAGTATGCGTGCATCGGGAGGGAGATCGGCGCATGTACTTACTCGCAATGCGGATCAGCGCAAAGATGCTCTGAAGAACATGGACGCCGACGGCTTTGAACGACGGTAGCGAGATGGTGGTCGTCTCCCGAGCGACCTCCCGCACGGACTCCCGCTCCTCAGAGACAGCGGGAGCCTGAGGAACAGCGGTCTTCTCAGCGTGAACGTTGAGCATCCTGATAGAGCTGGTAGAGCTGGTAGTGCTGATAGAGCTGGTAGTGCTGCTAGCTGGTAGCTGGTAGCTGGGAGAGGAGGATGAGTCGATGCAGACTGGGGTGCAGAGGCCGCAGTATTTATGCACTGAGGCTCACCTCCTGCGCAGCGCCATCGAACACAAGCGCGGCCGCGACCTGCAAACTTTGTGCCCTCGACAAGCGACTCCGGGATTCACGCCGTCAGCCCGACCCTGGGACTTCGGAGCACGCCAGAGTTGACTGACACATCGCCTGGGCGTATCAGACGGAGTAAAGCGATGTCACTGTGCTTGATCCCGCAGACCACGGAGTGCACGAAAATTCGTGAACTTCTGTGTTCGAGTTAACCCATTGTTTCTCCTCTCTGGGCAACTTGTCGGCTGGCCAATGTTTCCACCTGTCAGATCGACCATGTCAAGGGCGGAGAATCATGTCGTGAGCCAGGGCGATATGTCGAAGATCGGTCTTGACCTTGAATTCTACTGGATACCATGAGCGACAAGCGACGACATCGGGTAATCTACACACCACCGGATGACCGCCGCGTGAGACTGGCACTGCGAACAATGGATTGGAGCTGGTGAACTCTCGAAGTATCGAGGATAACGGCCGGTTCTGGGCGCGTACCCTCCGTACCACAGTCGGTCGGAGACACTGTCACCGCTGGCAGCGGCACCGCAGTGACAGCACCCCAGCACATTGCCGGTGCGCACCGGGAAACATCATGACCCCATTTGTTCAATTTCTGAGCTTATCAACCAGCGTTAGATTGTCCGCCCAAGCTCGAGCAAGAATGCGCAAGTCCTCACCCTCGCAATGTAGACAAGCGGACGCTGCCGTAATGGACTGATTCGACTCGGGTCGATGGTACAAGGTGACGTCGAAGACCGCATGCGCGCCTACGGGCGGTTACCGCAAATCTATCTGTCACATTTAGGTTGGTCTCATCTATACTCGACCAATGCCACGCGAGCGACTATCACATACAGTACTTTTCTTCACCTTGAGTTCGTTGATTCGTCCTGCAGTATCGGAGCAACATGATGCTTCGAGACACATCGGGTCGCAATCTGTTTCAGGGTCAGTTTGCAGAGTGAGTGAGTTCGCGAGCGTCGCTTTGCCGATACGACTCCGGAGGCATCTGAGCGAGACGGTCCAGACGCACAGTCTCACAGCTGCCAGCGGCTCGGAGACAAGTGACAGAGATAGACGGCGGAAACGCCGCCGTCATGCCAACTACGAGTAGCATGCATGATCCGGCTCGGCCTCCAAGCTCTCGAGCCTCTGCTCGAGCTCCATAACCCCCGAACAGTTGCTCCTCACCATCATCTGGTCTTAACGTACCGTTACCACATAAAGTCTAGCTAGCGCAGCATGAACGACATGCGCCGAGTACTTACCTATGACGCAGCAGAGGTTGTCGACTTGAACAACTGCTACATTGATCGGACTGGGAAAGGACGAGCAGCGACTTTCAAAGTGATGGCGAGGCCGGGGCAGCCATGCAAGCTAGTCCTGATTCACCGGCCTCAGGCGTGTGACGGACAAAGGCCTCCGGCTCCAATCTGACAAAACTCAGCTTCTGCATGCAGACCCAGACTCACCGGAGGAAATACCCCCTAACGTAAACTAGTGCCGCGGAAGCAAATCTAGCGCGTCAAACTCCCTCCATCACATCCCATCAGTTCAGGGTCGCAACATGCTGTCAAAACGGTGCTGCCTAAGCACCTGTCGCTGCAAGCCCTCGAGCTTTCGACGTCTTACGTGTGCGAGAGCTGCTGACGAAGCGTATGGAGGAGGAGAGACTGCACAGTCC
This sequence comes from Pilatotrama ljubarskyi, assembly GCA_022385805.1. Taxonomy (NCBI): domain Eukaryota; kingdom Fungi; phylum Basidiomycota; class Agaricomycetes; order Polyporales; family Polyporaceae; genus Pilatotrama; species Pilatotrama ljubarskyi. The sequence continues at coordinate 23,715 of MU277756.1, read as the reverse complement.
AAGTTGGCTTACTACAACTCTGGGTCTGCTAGATAGGTGCGGCGCAGTGCCGCCCAGAAAATCTTGGTAAGGAGCAGAACGCCTCTCCGGTCAATCTCTCTTCCATGCCTGTGAATTGCATATCCCGAGTCAGTGGTAGCTCGCCCGATTTCCTGAGATGACAGTGCATCGTGACCCTGCCCACCCATCGAAAAGAGTACTCACTTGGTGGGGATATGATATGTAGACGATATCCATCGCCCTTGAGCAAGACTCCGAGGTTAGCCCCGTGAGGACGGTTTGCTTGCGCATGGCCGTTGCGCATGGCGCACGCTGCGACCGCTGCGTCGCACAGCGGCTCCCAGGGCGGAGCGCCTTCGAGACACAGCGCTAGATACGCTTCGACCGGTCTCGAGCGTCCGCATCCGTCCGGGAATGACACTCGCGTCCAATAGGGGTGACCGTATCCGCTTGCAGTCGGACGAGAGCTTACTGCGATGTTCGACGGCGCGCTCGTCCAGCGTAGCTTCAGTGAGGCCGGTTCCGATGTGCCTGGGATCGGCGAGGCTTCGGGAGTTCTCTGCTACGGCGTGCCAGTTAGCGAACGGACTTAGATCGTGGGCCCGGGGCGAAAAAGGCGCTCATGCAGTCCAGGCTTCACTCACGAGCGCTCAGAACTTTATACCATGTGACATGTGCATAGGCGTGATACACCTGCAAGTGAGTGTCAGACTGTGAGTGCCACAAAGCCCCCATCCGAATCGGGAACAGCGACTCTCGAACACCGGCAACAGGTCATCTGAAATGCACTTACAAGCTTTACGCGTGACAAGTACGCCGACGCGGGCGGGGGTAGCGCGCGATCGTCGCACGCGCGGAAACGGCCTGCATAACTTCCACAGCATCTCCAGCGGCAGCTCCGCAACACCCGGCATCGGCCCCTTCTTCCTTTTCCGCCTCGACGCGATCCCTGCCGACGCGAGGCACGCGCTCCTGTCCATATCCCGCGCGCCACGGCGCAAGCAAAGTCCCCGCGCTAGGCGCAGCCTGCGCTCGACGTCTTCTCAGGGAGCCTGATGGACGCGTCGGGATCCGCCTCGCGCCTCTGGCCATGGCTGTGCGGAAAGTCCCCGGAACACCGGCGCCATGCGGATTGCTCGCGCTGTACGTACAGCGCCTCCGAGGGCTCGACGGCCTCCATCGGCGGCAGGACTCATGGCACTTTCCCTTCCTCTCCAACTTCCACCTGCGCTTGCTCTTGCTCTGACTCGGGCCTCTGAGCGCCTCAGCGTCCGCCGCCAACTCCTCCGGAGTCCCTAATCCTCCCTCAGCGCCCTTCTCGATCGTTTGCAAAGACTTCTATCGCGCTCACCAGTTTCTCTATAACCCCGCCCCTATCGCGACCCTTGCGAGTGACGAGCCCACGCAACGGCCTACCCTCGTCCTCCGCCGAGTTACTTGCAAGCAAGCATCTGCCCGCCCTCTGTGCCGGTTAGGCGAGAGCGCGTGATTATGGTGGTTGCTTGCAGAAGTAGGTGTGGTCGTCGCAGGAGTAGTTCTCGAGCGTATACGCGAACCATTCCTCGAGGGCCGTGCGCCGGCGCGGGACCCGTCCGGCGTGGCTGACGGCGAGTCGTGCGGTGCGCGCCTCGGGGTCGCCTCAAGCCAGGCGAGGACCGCCTCGGGTGCTCCTAAGTGCAAGGTCCTTGAAAAAGGGGGATGAGTATCTACGGAGCAGGGAGGGATACGGTACTTACGATGGCCAAGATTCGCGGACGATCCGCTGTTATATGTATGACCGGGCTGCAGGTCGCGGAACTCACCCAGCACGTCTCGGAAGCTATGCGGTAGGTCAGCGATGACGTCCTGCACAGCGCGAACACTCGGAGGCTCAGAAAACGTGCCATACGGACCTCGCTCGTCGCTCCACAGCGCTGTCGTTGCACGGCGCGACGCGGTGCGCTTCCATGCCTCTGACAAAGCATCGCGTGGTAGTCGACGGCTTCTCCGGCGTCGGAAGAGCCCACATGGACATGTGGTGAATGGGCTCACCGCTGCCCTCGTCGTCGTTGGCGAATTCGAGGAATGACACTGCAGCAGTGTATCCTGCTGGAACACAAGTGCTCGGACAGCCCACCCATCGTAGGTCTGTGTCACCAGTCGTCGGATATGCAGGTGACCGGGTCGAGATCGGGTGACTCGGAGGAAAGGAGTTCACACCCTGAGGACATGGTCGTCCTTGTGAGATTTAGCGGCTCTTAAGACACCAAGGATGGGCCAACTAACCGTTAGAGCACGGAAAAAAACAGTACCATATTGCCAAGTGCTGCTGACGGTAAATGAAACGGATGCGGAAACTTCTTCAGCGGTGACTCACTGGTCGATACGCTCGTGTAATATTACACAAGTTCGTCATGCAAGTCGAACCACGTTCCGTTTTCTCCCGGTCCATGCCCAAGCAAAAGATGTCAAGCTTCCTAAGCAGAAGCTCGGTTGAAGTTCGGAAGGAACTACGATGCGAGGTCAGCTACCGCGTGGCTTATTCAGGAAGGCGATTCGGACCGCTGTCAAAATCATCGACTTGAGAGGGCACGTGATCGAGTGGGTATTGTGTGTCGCTGCTTGTTCAGGTGGCTGAAGCTCGCGGGAGGATCTGCCGCCCGTGCCTGGCCCGTGCGCCACCTGCGAAAGTACTCACATCCAGATCGGCGATTGGTTCTTCCTCCCCATTCGGCATGGACTACGAAAGTTACATAAGTACACAGGTCCCAGTTCCATTGTTTGGCCTGCTGCGAGATGCGTTTTTGAATTTCATATCTGCTCGCCGCTGCGCGTGGTTACCCAGCGGACCTCGCTGGCGCATCCGGTGTCCGTATTGTTAACGGTACGGACATGCTTGCTTCTTCCAAGGCTATTGTTTCGCGGAGTGACTGACATCTCCTGCAGATCCGTCGAGCATGCAGGAGATACCTGTGGTTACGTCGCCATGAGCAGTCGCGCGTCAAAATGCGTGCTCAGTTCTCGGATTCGTGGTTGTTGCCAAGTCCAGTTTTTGTCTGCAAGGCGGTCAACGTGTGTCCATTGTGTGCGCTTCCTATATGATGAACACGATGTCGGCTCTGGAAGGTCTGAACAACGGATAGTCTGACCCGGTCGAAGGCCTGGTCGCCTTCGCATTGCATGCTATTGCACCCTTGCTGCCTCATGCCTAACGTCATCGACATTCCTTCGTACGACCACGCGCAAGAGATGTCTAATCTGGCAGGTGTGCACTCTTTTCTGCCCGCTACTCTGCTACGAGTACACTGAACAAACATCTCTGTATACTAGCGAATTTGGCCAGCTGGCACGCCCAGGCTTCTCTACGTCCGCCATATCTGGCTCCATCTGCCCACATCGGCGGTTGTGGGATTTCGGAGCGGTTCTCGAGGGAAGGCACACTGACATCCGAAGACAGTCGTTTCCTAGGACCTCGCCAGACACTGCCGGACGAGGTCCTCGTAGAGGTACATTGCCACACCCGTCCCACCGCCATCGAGCCTTCTCACCTCGAATGCTGCTGCAGGTCTCCCGGTATTTGCACCCCAGGGAGCTCATCGCATTCGCAAGGCTCAAAAAGAGCCTCAGGCGGATGTTGATGTCGAGGAACAGCCAAGCGATCTGGACCGCTGCGCTATCAAGGATGATCGACCTCCCGCCCTGCCCGCCTTACATGACCCTGCCGCACTACACAGCGCTCCTGTTCACCCGTGACTGCATGGTCAATGTCCCTTCTCCTGCCCAGACGCAATGAAGCGTCTCACATATAATCTCTAGGGATGTGGCGTCATGCCCGGCTCGGTCCTCGCCATCGCTTTCGGTTGGCGTCTGTGTGAATCCTGCAAGGAACGCAAGTGCGCACACTTCTCATCCTCGCGCTTCATCCTACCCTGAATTTGAGCTCACGGGATCCCGCTTTCCAACAGCCTCGTCGAAGAACAACATGTAGAAAGCCGCTTCGGTCAAGTGCTAGCCTCGCACGGCCTCCTTTACAACCGCGTCATCCGCCAATGGAGCGTCCGGCACCTGCTCCCGCATAGCTTTTCCCGTACGCCCATCCTTTGCAATCCCGACCCCCTTGTGTGCATCATTTACTCATACGCCCCGCAGTCCTGATGTCATACCCAGCTGACGACGAGGAAAGGGTGATGTACTACTACGAGCCCGAGGTAGACGCGTTCCTGGCCGAGTACCTGCCGGTGCTCCTCCGGCTCTTCGAGCGCGGCGCCGCTGCGGAGGAGGGCCTCGACCTCGCTCTACGGAGCCGTACGGAGTTCGTTGGACAGGCGCTTCAGGTGAGTGTGTGGCGGTGGCCCTGCCGGAATAGTACAGTGTCTGCTGGGCTTTCGACTCAGACCCAAGGTCGTTCCTGACGCGTTGAGACGTAGCTCTCGTCCGAGGTGTGCGCTTGGTACCAGGCTGAAAAGTTCCGGGCGCAGTAAGTCCCGCTCATCTTCTGAGCAAAGTGCTCGAGCATGGCGGCTCTCGTTGATACCCCTGCTGTAGGACCTTCGCGTACGTCAAACCCCATGGGTACACCCCAGCAGACTTCTTTCATCGCATGGCCGGGTACGACGACGAGGTCCTCGCCGGCAGCCGGTATAGGCCCCTCACCGAGCAGGGTACGTCCGTCTCCATCTCTTAGCCCCGCCGCCGCCCGGTGTCGTAGTGAATGCGGCTTCGTAAAAAAGTACTCGACTGATCACATGCTGCAGTGTGGGGGCGGGCCGCCGGTCGTGTGTTTACGCCGGGTTTAGAGTTGAATCGGGAGATGAGGCTGTGGGAGGAGCAGGTTGCGTCTGGAGCGTATATGACGGGCGCGGACGTCGACTACTACTGCTGAGCTCTGCGGCGAATGCGCGAGGTACTACTGGCTGATGTCTCGTGGGAACTATGGGCGGCCGTCCGATGCGATGACCCTGCACTGAAGGGGCAGGGCGCTGTTGGCGCTTGAACGTCCTCATCATCACCATCTGACAACTCTCCAGCTGCAGGCTGTCCGTATTGTATTTCAGAGCCTATCAGTTGCAGATTATACGGCGCGGACTATCCCTCAAGACCAAGACAATAAGGAGGCGCAGAAGCGTATCTCCCCGCACGCCACTCCAGATTCGTCCCTATCATGATGAGTGCAATTCCCCCGCCAGTGACAATTACTTCGTCGTCAGGAAGAGAGACTCGTGAAGGTGCGTCACTCATCTCGTCGAGTGTCTGGTACGTTCGCTCTAGCTGGTCGATGACAACCAGCGTAAGCCTTCTAACCCCGTCGCCGTGCTATCGCAATACACATGGACCCACGTTCTTGACCTTCTCCTTCCCTGAGCGACCGCCTCGTGTCTCCCCACGCTGTTAGGACTCTCCTGCGTCACCTGTGCCCTCTGCGATGCCGCATATTCTAACTCATAAAGAGAGCGCTAGACTCGGAAGGACATCATCCTCACATTCGCCTCCGCCTCCGAGTCTGCGATATTTCCCAGTCAGATCCCTGACCTTTCCCGCTACTTCCCATTCTCAACATGTCCGTCTCCGACCAACCGCCTGAGCTGACTTTGCCAAAGGACATGTCGTTCCGGGAGCTCAGCAAGTTCAGAGGTACGCCTTGCCTTCGACTTCTCGGTGCATATATGCGGCTGACTTCTGTCCTACCACACTGCGCGGCAGCCCGACTGATGAAGTGGAACATCTTCGCTTCTAGCCGTCGGCCGCAGAGCGCGATCTCCCATGCCGAGCATTCGCCAGGTGACCAGCCCGGTACAATTCGGAGCTCCAATATCTGGGGCAGCTTTCGCCGATTTCCAGCTCACGGAGAGGCATGCAACAGTGTTCATCCTGGTGCGTTCAGACCCCACATCCTTCAGGATCTTTTGCGCTCGTACTCATACCCCATTCGGTCGGTCCCAGGTAGCACCGTACTTGCCATCCCTTCGGGATGTTTTGCAGCTCTCGCGGCTGAGCCGCAGCGTGCGTAAGGCGCTGTTGACCAAGTCCAACCGCCACGGTTGGAAAGCAGTGCTCAGGGGAAATCCCGGCCTTCCGCCATGTCCGAAGCACCTGAGCGAGCCCCGCTACGTTGCCATCTTGTTCGGCCCAGAATGCCACGTTCGCGACGAATTCTTGCGCTTCGATGCTCCGCGCCGCTGACGTCTATGATTGCTTGGGTGACCCGGTATCAGGCCTGTGGAATGTCTGGGCAGTCGTTCTTTTCAGACGGATACAAGTTTGGTTGGTTGCTATGCACCGCCTGCCTTCCACACAAGTAAGTGTCAGGTTTCACGCCTGGAACAGAGGACATCTCATATGTCGCTTCCAGCGTCGTCAGCGAAGAGGAACTTGTTGCTCGTCTCGACTTCCTCACGCCACCTGAAGAAAGGGACGCTCCTTCTGTCTTGAAATTGCACCTATATTTGCCTTACCATACGCTAGGTCAGCCTATCATGATCTGCCTGTTGCCTGGGTATCGCTCACGATTCATTCGATCCACTCTAGCCCTCCCCTCTGACGGAGGGGTGCCGAAGAATTACTACTACAAGCCCGAAGCCTATCTGGTCATCTCGGGATACTTCCGTGCGATGAATAGCGCAACGATGGCGGGTCTGATGAACCCCGTGGCTGATGCGGCGTGGTGTTTGATGGCGCGTGTGCGCAATGAGTACGTCAAGACAGTGAACAGGGTGAGTGTCAATGAGCAAGGAGCAAGCACGCCGATCTGAACCCCAGTCCGTTCACTCCCCATCTTCTGTACAGTTCGCCGAGCAGTTGGCCGCCCTTTGCCGAGTGGATACGGCAGCTTCTGAGCTCGCTGTGCCAACCTTGCGAGAAGAGTACGATTCCATGCTGCGGCAACGGCACAATTATGCTGACTTGTGGCGTGCAGGATCTACGACAGCGTGGATTTTAGGGCGCGTGGTTTTACAGAAGAGGATCTCCAGCGAGGTGTCATTCACGACGACTTCCTAGATCAGCTGATAACAGACGAAGGTAATGCTGCATCTTGAATGCCTTCCATAGCGTACGGGAAAAGTAGCTGATCGTGATATCCTTCGGAGAGAGGTCTGGAAGACCGCCTCTCCTCGCATCTGGGAAGTCCTCAAGGACAACAAGTTCATGCGAACGATTCAAAAGATAAACGACAACTCCGACCAGATCACCTTCTGGTTTGAGGAGATGATCGCTGGCATGCAGATCAGCGACATGCAGCGTGCTCTCATGCCAAACCACGCCAACGTCTGCCTCTTCCCGTGCCTCGTGGATCTGGCACGTAGATGCGACGACCCTCCGACCAAGGAGCAATTCGCCGAGACAGTGCCTCAAGTGATCGCGTGCATCAACTCCTACATCAAGCGCATTCCTCTGGTTTTCGTGGAATCGCTGGAAGCATCTCTGGCTCAATTCGCATGTACACTGCGAGAGTCGACCGTGGCGCTTCCTGTCCCAGCCAGGAGCAGAGTGCTGCTCGAGACCGCTGCGGCGCTCTTCACCTACGCGGAATGGCTGCAATCGCCGGGGAACACGATCGTGTTGCCGTTTCCTCAGATACACGGGCACTTTTGCGAAGCCTTCCCGAACGTCATGTGGGATCACAAGGAGGACGCGAAGGAAGGCATGATCCACGATGCCGGTGCGCTGCACGCCATGGTGCCGTACATACCTAGTCTTCTCAACATCAGAGCCCTGAGGCTCCCGGATGACATTCCTCTGGCTGAGATGGATGCAATGGTGCGAGCGGGAAGAATCCAGTGTGCGTGTGATATGCCTAATCTTGGAGGCTGGGCAATGCTGGTATGTCGGTGCTCTCCGCGGTCCTTTCTCTGCCTACTAGGCTATGCGACTCGGACCTTCTCTAACCCGATTCGCCAGTTATCTCATTGTGCCGATGAACACAGACTACACCACGAAATCTGGGGTCATCCCAAGTACGTAACAATCTGCTATGCACGGCTTGCATTCCTGACATAGCCGGCCTCACAATTCCCGACAGCTCCCGCCGTCCCGAATTGCAGTCCAATCCCCTCTACCGACAGTGGGCTGATGACCATGCACCTGGGAAACTGCGCTATCACCAGACGGACCAGAGACTCGCATACCATCCCCCTCCCGTGGAGACCGTGCAGGAGATCGGTGCACTGTTGCTGGCCAACCCAGAGCTGGAGTATGGTGGCTGCAGCATTTGCCGCGACCTGGCTGGTCCCGATCGCGAAGACGTCTGGCTCACGTTTCCGCACAGCGCGTATGTCTGGAGCGTCGCGGATCATTTCCGTGTCAAGTGAGTGGATGTTCTGGCCTCCGGTGTTGTACTTGCTGGCGTCTCTGATCTCATCCTGTCAAGGCACGGCGTGACTTTGGGTTTTGCCAACTATATGGTCTTTCTCGACTAGCAACGAGGACAGCGCGGCAGCTTCACTCACGATACCCAGCGAGACCGGCCTGGACCTCGAAGCGTTGAAGAGGACAGCAGAACGAGGGCGGGCATCAGAGTGAGAGCAAGGATACGCGACAAGCGCGGACACGACTGCATTGAGCCAAATTGTACAGCGACCGACTCCGGGTCTGAACGTACTGTACACTCTATATACATTAGGCGGCTAATTGCTACAGCGGGCGCATACTTTTCACAGAAAAAGCGTGAGCGAGAGCGAGCGTCGAGCCCACGTCCGCCCGCCGCGGCCGGGCGGCGGCGGTAAAGGGGAGCGAGCGATGACTAAGGATACATTCCACCATCCTCAGGAGGTGCGTGACGAATCGTGAAAGTGAAGCGAAGGTGGGCGCGTGCAAGCACGGCTGAAGGTGGTGGGGGTAGGAACGAGTGGAAGCGCTTAGACGATGGCGCGCATGACGCGGCTGTAGCGCTTAGGGAGCTGCTCATCCTCGCAGTCGTACTCATCGTCGGAGGCGGCCGGCTGCGCGGCGGCGACAGTGGAAGAGGCGGACGTGCGAACAGAGGAAGCTGATACGCGGGCGGAGGAAGAGGCCTTCGCGGTAGCGGAGGAAGCCTTAGTGGTAGAGGAGGCAGCCTTGGTGGTGCCGGAGGCCTTAGTGGTGGCGGAAGACGACTTAGTAGAAGCGGAGGACGCCTTGGTGGTGGCGGAGGACGCGGTCGCCGACGCGCTGCTCGAAGCGGCAGCGGTGCCGTTGCCGCTCGCGGCGAGGACGGTCTTGCCGACGAGGTTGGACAGCGCAGGGCCGGGGAAGACGTACGCGCCCTTGAGGTCGTAGACGTCAACGAGGATGCCGGGGTCGGTGTCCTTGTAGGCGCCAGGGAGCGACACAGTCTTGCTGGGCTTGCCCGTGCCGCTGCCGGTGACCTTCAGCTGCGTGCACGACGGGTAGTATTCGGCGCCGCCCAAAGACATCGCGGTGTGGAGCGCGATGATCTCGTGGCGGATGAGGTACTCGCCCGGCGCGATGTTCGAAGGGAGCTGGACCTCCGCGGCCTGGCCCTGCATGAGCTTCGCCTGCGCCCAGGTGCCGTCCTTCTGCTTGCCGGCCTCCTCGATCTTGAACCACTTGGCGTTCGAGGAGTCGAAGTTCGCGCAACCACCGCTACCGCACGACGCCATGTACGTGAGCAAAGGGCCGACATTGTGGGGCCACTGTAAAGAGAACGCTGTCAGACTCTGCTTGACTCACGGGACCACATAGTAATAGGTAGACTTACGTTGCCGCCGTTCCCGTTCACCCACTGGAAGCTGACCTTGCTTCCCGGCTTGGCAGTGGCCACAGTAGCCGCCTTCTGCGCGTTCTGGCCGCACGAGAGGTATTTGTTGCTAGCCCCCTTGACGGGACTGACGTCGTTGATCATACGGATCGGCGACTTCACTGGAGGAAGTGCATCAGTAAACAAAGAAGCCTCCCCGAACGCTCAGGGATACTTACCGCTGTTGCTGTTGGGCGTGTTGCCCTTGTAGGTCTTGCCGTCGACGGTGACCTGGCTGACATAGCCGTGGGCCGACACGAAGGGGACGACAGCGAGGAGGGAGAGGACGAAAGTCGTAGCGGCCTTCATGTCGATAGATTAAGATAGCGGATAGACAAGTGACGAGCCGGGGGCTGTGCCAGCAGACGGAGAGAGCGACGACGGAGGAGGCGGTGGGCAAGACTCTACTGGAGAGCAGCAGCGAAGGGGGCTGAAAGGCCTAACGTACGGGGGGAAGCCGGAAGGGGAGGGAGAGTGGGGGAAGCGACGACAAGCAACGCTGAGGGTTCGCTGCCCTGCGCATCCCGGCATTTATACCTTCGACTCTCCAGCGGTGACGCACTCGCGAAAAGCTCGCAAAGATTTGGCGACTCGCTTTTTCGAGGGTGCCACAAAGAAATGCGGGGCTGCGCCGTCGGCATTCCGACGAGCGTGCCTGCCGACGAACGTGGAGTCTCCACCCGCGAGCGGGGCAGGTCAGCTCTGGCTGAACGTTTCGGAAGGCCGAAAATGGACTCACAGCGCAAAATCGTCGCCGCGCCCCCGACGCCAAGCACCGACGCCCCACTTTTGGGCATGCGTCGGCGAGGTGCCGGTTGCCGGCGCCGGCGGCGCGCCTTCGTCGATTTTCCGAGCAAAAATTGCCCCGCCCATGTCGTTGTGGAGTTCACCACCTGTACCAACGACAACGCGGCCGCCCTCGAAGTCATCGCCCAGGTTTGAAGGTGTCCAAAATCTCCCGCGAGCACACACCGAAAAGGCAATTCCGCTCTTTCCCGCCACGTGGCGCTGTGGCTGAACCTCCTCCCCCACATCCGGCGGACTCACTCACTGCCACCCGCACCTTCCTCCACCCGTCCCTGGGCGTGGCAGGGCAGGGCGACTCACCGCACCGACCAAGGCACCAACGACTCAAGAACAGGCTCATACCCTCGCCTGAATTTTGCGGGATTTCAGGTGTGGCAAAAGTGCCTCTTCACTGCCCCGACGGGCGATCGATCGTCCTCCGTTCCGTTCGTCAGACGCGTTCTCCGATTGGTCGAGCGGAGGGTCCCCTTGATCCGTTCATTACCTTTAGCGCCCGGGCGCTAATTACCGGTGCACGAAGGTCGCAGGCCCCGGCAGGTTTCTTGAGGTGTACCTAGTTCTGGGCGAGCCTTGGCAAGGAGGGCGGCGGTACCTGAGGCCTGAATCGCCGAGTGTCGCTCTGTGAGGGCAACCTCGCTATCACTCGTGCGCCTCGGAGTAATCACTTCAGAGCTGAAGCTTTGAGGGCATCGGTCAGCGAAGCCGTAAAGTTACGACGCTCAGGTTCACCTCGAGCGTGGTGTTCCATACTCGGCGTTCCTAGCAGATGGCAACTCCTGAGTGCAGCGGAGAACCTGCGGCGGTGCACCCCTGTAGCGCCAAACGCAACATGAACGCAGACATGATCTGTTGTACTCCTCTATCGCGGTGGTTATTGGACTAAATTATTGACTTTGCTCATGCCCCGTCGTTCCCCGCGCTTCACCGCCATAACCCGTCGAAGCGCGCGAATCCTGCATGTGCCCCGTCGTTCCTCATCATTCCCCCTCGTACCCGCGCGTTCCGTCTGATGCCATCTCCTTCGACGTAAATCACCGTCGTTACCCGACCTTCATAAACCCCATAATTCCCCGCCATGCACCAAAATTCCCCGTCATGAGGTATTCTGTGGACTTGA